>NQII01005122.1:106706-174295 GCA_002778355.1 Clitarchus hookeri | reverse complement strand
ATTCTTTATACGGCGGGACTTCCCGGGGTTATTTCTCAGGGTGTGAATACAGCGCAATTCCTATCCCATGTACCCATCACGCGTCAAAATAAACTAAAAAATTTGAGAAAATGCATTTATGGATTGGGGTAAAACTAACATGCCTTACGCANATCACGCGTCAAAATAAACTAAAAAATTTGAGAAAATGCATTTATGGATTGGGGTAAAACTAACATGCCTTACGCAGTGGACTGTAATCTGCATGAATGTATACAGTATAATGGTAAGGTGATTCAATGTGATAGTAGGGTAGACTTTTACAAAGTTTGAACGGCATATTGTACAAATTAAAAAATTTATATGTAAAAATTTCTTTTAAATATTGGAAAGGAAGAATAAATATACTGTAGATATAACAATTACACATTTACACTTTTTTCTAAGTTTCTTTAAAAACTAAGGTAAACCATTTTTCTTTTAAAATAACAAGTCGGGGAGGCATGCCACATAGGCGTTAATTTATTGAATTGGCATAAATGCAAAACCAATTACTTACTGAAGCTGATTAAAAATGCAATCATATTATCAGACTTAAAGAGGTTAATAAAATGGTGTTAAAAAAACGCTTGTTCGGTAGTAGATTGACAGGCAAGAGTTTCAAAAATGCAATTTATCTGACCGCTAAATGCTGTGCTGTATACACTGTGTTGTATACACGATCACGGGAAATAAAAACTTAGTAAGTATTTTATTCACACATATTCGCTAAATAACTCTGATAGCCGCCAAAATAGAAGAAACCCGGCGGATTCGAAGCTTTTTTTTTAACAACGGCTTACAGTGGGTTCTCGCGGTGCTATCTTATTTGATACTCACTTATCGTGTCATAATGGTTTCGTCCTTGTAAAGAAAGCTCATACGTTCAGGTCGTCTTAATTTCGGCATATATTACATCGTTCTCAAAATCTACAAGCTAATAAAAATTATGATTTATTCCATTGATTTCTTGAACTAAAACTACAATTTAAAAAATATCAAAATATGTTGCGCTCGTATAGATTTCATTGAAATCAGTTTTATTGCTGACGTCTACGGAGAATTTGTGAAATAAACTCTGTAGTGTCCAAAATAATAGTATAAATTTATTTAAAAAAATATATATATAATTGTTGGAGTTCACATTCAATATTTATTATTTTGTCCATCTCAACCTTAATTTCGGAAGCGGTAAAATTATTCAAGACGCGGAAGAATAAATCCCACTAAAATTACTTAGCCAAGTAAATAAATATTACCCGATTAATATTTTACTTAGTTTGGGTGATTCATGAAGTAAATTTTGACAGATATTGTGATTAACCTACACAGCATGTAAACAGAAAACTCCCCCATTTGCAAATTATTGTCAGCTGATGGTTGTTGCGGGATGCATGTTGGCCATTTTTCCGAGGATTATGGAAGAAAGTCGTACTCAGCATTAAAAATTGCAATTTAGCATTTTAATGATACTTAAAACACTTATTGTTGAAATTACGCTTTACGAATAATGTAGAATGATTTTATCTATAGAGCAAGGGTTGTAAAAACATGAAAAATTATGGTAGAGCGTATATATACAATACGTTTATTTTAAACGTCTCCCCCCAGTGAATGCTATTGAACTCACTTTCGTCATGATTGATCTATATGAGAGAATTCCTTGCTGGTGGTGTTGGAATATTAGGCCTAAATCTGCAATTAATAATTTTTGTATTTGCATATTTCGTTAAATGAAGTTCATTGCAGGCGCCTTTTTAAAACGGTCTCCTTGGTGAGAGAAATTTCTACATGTGTCTGCCGTTTAGTAAAAAGAGTTTCTTGTGTTCTTTGATCTGCCGTTTTCGTTAAGCATCAAGAAGCGCGAGCGACCAAGTATTTACGTTCTGAAGTTTAAGTTTTTTGGTTTCAACAAACGCGTCAAGTGCTTTTTATATTTAGAAAGTCAGCAAATAAATTATATTTCGTATCAGTGGCCGGCAAAAGTGATTTTAGTGAAGTAATCGTTTACTCACCACGTATTTAGAAATTATGGAGGGAACTGTAAGTTCGTGTGTTTTGTAAATAATATTTTTCGGAAATGTTGTTTGAATATTTTAAATATTCTTTACCTTAAAAAAAGTATTTTTAAAACCTCAATTCGTTTTATTGAAATCCAAATATTCTACATGTTAAGTTAAATTAGCTGAAAATGTTTACAGTGCAATGTGCGTTTCTCACATCGGCATGAATAGCGACGTATTTATCGCGTTTTGTTCTTGCAGGAGGTTTTTTTTAATGTACGTGGCCTTTTATGGTGCAGTTCATGGTGTAAAAAATGCAACGATTTTTGTATGCAAGTTTAACTTCCCTGACAATGTTTAGTGTGTATTTCTCACATAGGATGGATAATATGCTGTTAATTCGCACGATTACCACATGTAGAACCATTAAATATTTTTATTACATAGATGATAAAGTAGATATGCGGTGATGCTAAGATATGAACATGTTTATGACGCGGTTACCAAAACCAAATTTAACATTATTCCTTCCATATTAAGAGTTTAACTTGCATAAGGACACTTGCACAGTACAAATGGCACTTAGTTCGATACTAGTTGTCTGGTAAGATTACTGGAAAGAGTACACTATAAACGTAGATTACTTGTAAATGTGTTGCACTGATCGTAGGTGTTTTACTTTCTTTAGAAATTTTGTCATATATTTCTAACAAAATTAATAGTCCTCATATCTAAAAAAAATAGCAACATTTTTCCGTGACTTATTAATTAGGTATGTTATACTTGACTATAGGGACAACTCTAATATCTGCAGGATGACTTCTGAGCGTTAAATGTTTGAGCAGAAATTCTCATTTGATTCCGTTTGAAAGCAGTTCATCGAACTGAAGTTACCTTCAAATGCGAAATTGTCGACTAATATACCAGTTCAAAGACCAGTTAGTGCGTTAACTGAAGCGTTTGTGCCCGGGAGCTATATTAAGGCTTGGGGGATGGAAATGAAGCTTCATTGGACTGTCACTAGAGGGCACCACGGTCCGTTGGAGCTCTTTCGAGGGAGGAGAAAGGGACAGGCGAGTTCGGAAACAGGAGAGGAAACATCGCAAACGGAAGATGGTTATTGGCAAGAGATTATTGTTGAAACATGTTAGACTTTTACCACAAAGTTGACCTGGCACGTAAAATCAACTTTATTCCTTCTTCAAAAACAACTTTAGTAAATTTAAATTTTATGTAAACCATCTAAATATACAGTTGAGTGTCTTCATATACATTCATTATACATTATATGCCACCTAATATCCCGTTGAAGACCCAAACTTTTTTCTAAATTTTGAAAATATTTTATAATTTCTATGCCAATAATAACTTAATAAAAGTACCAAATCATTGACAAATAAGAATCATAATATTATTTCAGCGAAACTAACAATCTTGATTGGTACAAGTTTAAATAAAAGTTAACACTAAGTTTCGTTTCAACTGAACTGATACTTGAAGTTACAAGAGTTTAATGGTGCAATTTATACGGAAACCGACACTTACTTCAAACGCAGTAAAAGTCTGTATCCAAGCGGTTTTAATTCACATTTTATCTCTAAATTTAAACCGGAAAACGGCTGAACCACAGAACAAACTTCAAGAAAATACTCTTCACGACATTCTGATGACACTGAAAATCTATTTTTATATCTGTAGCCTAGTGTAATTTATTTTTTCAATTTTGTGATTTGTACAAAAAATATATAAGTTTTGAAATCATATAGTTCCTTTCGTGCTTTTTTCAAGACTATTATTTTATGTGACAGATAAAACAATTTGTAATATGTTAAAAGTATAAAAAATTATTTCCCGACTCTAAAGCCCTTAATTAAATATTCTATATTTAATTTCATGCATCTTAAAACAAGAGACACACGAAAAACGCTTTAATTTTGGTTACTGGCAGTGGTTTTCGACATTTCCTCCCAATTCTTTCTCCAAATAACGATATTCATTGTGCAAAAAAATACAATCGAATTTGACGCATTTCGCATACTAGAATAGGCATAGCGCCGTTACCACACCCTGCCATCTTATTAATACATATCCAGGGCAGGCAGCTGACCACGAAATTTTTAACCCTGGGATTCACCTCCGGGGATAAACCGAGGCTCGAATGACACAGGAAATGTCCCGAGGCGAATGGATCAGGGGAGAACCTTCAGCCACGCAAGAGAAATGGCAGATAAGGCGGCTCACGACGAAGGACGCGGGGGGTGCCCCCGACCAGAATTGCGCATCCACAGCTCAGAAATTAGTACCGTAGAAATCCCCGCGACACCACCCTCACCCTTCCTGCACCCTGGTTGGAGCGCACAATCCACTGACAAGACACAAAATCGGGTACAAAAAGGCCCGAGTTTCACAGGGGAACTCCCCAATTCTCTCCCGAGAAATTGCTGACAAAGGTTGCTTCAATATAGCAACGAACGAGTTAAATCACGAGTGCAGCTGAGACGGAAAGTTAGTTGTTTCGCGGCCTCGACGCGAGGTGGAGGAGTCGGAAGCGCGAGCCGGATCGTGGCAGACGTCGACGCAGGAGAGGAGACGCGCTAAGGTCTCCAACGGGAACCACCAGCCGAGATCACAGAGACACCACAAGTCGTGGGAAACCAACCCCGAATTTCAGAGAAGGGACGCCGAGTTGACCCAGCTACACCAACCAACGAAGACAACTCACCAAAAGCCGCAGTCACAGTTAGGTAAAAACGTCTCCATTCAGGCAACATTTCCTCCGACGCATAGCATTCCGCCAACTCGCCCTTCAAGCCTACGACGTGTGGGTGGTGGAAGGGGGGGGGGCTCAGTCTCGTGTGTGTAAATTCTCATGTTATTTCCAGTCAAATAAAAGACTTGTGTGTGAACTAACTGATAATGAGAGTATTGGTTCACACCTTACGCAACAACTACAGGTGCCCTTAGTCTGCACCAATGTACAGTAACTCAGTACCCTACTAGCCACCAACCTGTATAACTCAGGTGGCAGTAGCGTCAAATTTTAATAAGGGCTGTTCATGATCAATTGAGCACTTTTGAAAGCCATGTTTAAGATCTACATTCTTGCTCGTTTTGTATCCTTTTGCTACATGTAACATATACATTGTCGTCGGCCTGATCACTTTATTTGTACTTAATCGAAGTTACACTGTGGAAATTTTCATAGGAATGTAAATGTGTTAGTAATATATAAATTCCTACTCTAATATGTATAAAACGAGAAACATTGTCTTCAGTGTCCATAATTTTAATCATTGCACTCGGAATATGTCAATTCTAGAAATTGAAAAAAATTTAGTAAATTCGCTGACAACTTAACAAGAAGCCTGAGTGCCAATGTGTACTTTAGTAAATACTTAGTTAGGGAGGTTGATCATTTTTAAAGACTTGTTTCAGAATTGCTTAGTTCACCGTGAACAGCCATTAACACTATAGAAGGAGCGAAACCGCAATATAATTTTAGCGTATTTTTGAAGTTAATTTCGTGGTCCGACACAAGATGGCTCTGTATTTGCTCCCGTGTGGCTGTGGTGCCATCGTGTGGCCGCTCGAGCAACTTAACGCTCAACGTCGCTCCTTATCTTATGTCCGTGTCACACCGTCAGATTTTCCCGTCAGACTGCTTCAAACACAGTTGGTCAAATAAATTAAGTCTGTTGTGACGTCATCGAAACGTCATCAACGCCACCACGATTATCTGAAAAAGTTTGATGTCTTCATGTTTCCATAAATCATTTTGTATATTGACGCACAAAGTGTATTTTTGTTTAATATAGATATCGTGAACGATGGCAGAAACATGCATAAAATCATATAAAGGCTGTTAACGGCAAACTGAGCCCTTTTGAAAGCCCTGCTTAATATTTACGTATATACACATTGTGTATTCTTCAACTGTATGTAAAATTAACATTGCTGTGGACTTGACCACTTTATTCATCCGTCGGTCAAGTAAAACTGTGAAACCATTGGAAAAGTTAACATTTTACAAATGTCCTAATTCTCACAATTATTTACATTTAAAAAACTGACAGCAAAAGTAATAATTACAATACTCAGAAATGTTTCCGTAAAAGTTTTCATTCAACGTTAAAACATGGAACCAGTTTCTTTTCGTCTTTGCCAACGTTACAGGACGCATGCCGGTCGTCGTGCATATTAGAATATATGCAGGTAGAGAGAGTGGCATTTTTCAAAGGTTGATTTCGAAAATGCTTACTTTATCGTGAAGAGCCTTTAACATGTAAAACCCTATACTTTCACTCCCCTCCTGACAGCGCCCTTAACGAAGAAGATGAGAAAGTCAACTAATTGTAAATGCAATTTTCGTATATTGTTAACTGTAAGGGTAAAACTGCAGGTGAAAGAGAAAACTCTCATAGTTATTTCGAACGCCATTTTTCGGTAAATTTTTTGCAGAAGATTATTGGGAATCAGGAGTTTGCTATGCATTAATTCATGGAGTGAAAAACTCTTTATCATTCACCATGCCACTTTGCTGTAACCCCTCTACCTGTTGGTAGTTTCCCAATTTAGGCTGACAGTTCGAGTTTTCGTGTCAAAATATTACTTTATCGTTCCACTTAAACAATGTAATTCAAAATATATTTAAATACTGTGTGTAAAATTTAGTTCTCTGTGTTTATTTCCTTATCATTGGTAAATTATTTCGGCGCATTATCACAGAGTACTTAAGAATACAGAGGCAAAATGACCGCGTTTTCTGCGAAATCTAGAAACACACGCCAGCAAAATGGCCTCATCGGCCATCAGTCTAGCGGAACGTCGTTCACCAATCAGCTCCTAGATACTAACATGTCAGACGACAACCCGACCAATGGTGAATATTTCCTAACGTTCAAAAGCCAATCAAACCCATGTTACGCTTCCACAGCTTCGTGCGGCCAATAAGGGACCGATTTCGATTAAATCAAAGGACCCACCAAATTAATTCGCTTCTATGTTCTTACCTATTCGGGCACGTTATGTTGATATGACTATCTTAAGAAGTTTTGGTTATTAGTTGAGTAACGGTCTTTTATGACGGGAGCCTTGTTGGCTAATATATATGTTGCATAAATATGTAGGCTACATTTATACATGATGCAAATACACAGATTCGTATTTTTTTGAGTAGTGCGTGACATTTTTTTTACTGCACTAACAACCGGAATTGATTTGTACAAGCGATAGATGGCATAAAATGTTGCACATCTATGCCGAAACACTAAGGTGGTTACCGCAGTGTGAGAATTGAGGTTATGCTTTCCCTCAATTGAAAATTACAGAACTGATTTCTATAAAACAAAAATATAATCATGTATTATACACTATCTGTAAATGACCATACAAATGCATATCGCCAATTAGCGGAAACACTACTATTTTCGTTGTCAAGTTCATCTTAAACCCTCTGTACATAAATGTAATACAAGGGCTTGTGCAATATTAAATACGGCAGTACTTAAAACAATACATCCGTCAATGGATAATATCATTATCATTTTAATTCTTTATTAACCGATAATTAGGTTCAGGAGGTTAAAAAAATAATAATTTCAATTAAGTTTGCTAAAAAATTAGGTATCCAGGTGTTGAGTGTGTGTTATGTAAAAAGATACAAAACATTTGGTANTCAATTAAGTTTGCTAAAAAATTAGGTATCCAGGTGTTGAGTGTGTGTTATGTAAAAAGATACAAAACATTTGGTAACAGTTTCGTAGATGAGTGTGTGTGGTTGTATGTGTGTGCTTTATATTAGAGTTGAGGAAGAATTTGTTTGGATGTAATATTCAGACAAACTGAAACTTATATATAGAAAGAAATACGTAGCATAACTTAGATATACAAAGTGTTTTTAAACTGCACGACGAAATTCAAAGCAAGGCATCAATGGGNTATTTTCTTAAGACGTTGTCACGTTCAACTATCGTCAGTAAACCGACTTTACAGACAACCAATTTTTTTTTTAATTTAAATTGAAATCATCAGAAAAGCGCAGGAAGACTGCGTGCACGGCAAGCTGCATATCACAAAGGCNTTTTTTTAATTTAAATTGAAATCATCAGAAAAGCGCAGGAAGACTGCGTGCACGGCAAGCTGCATATCACAAAGGCGCTCAGAACTGGCGTGTCATGCAGCGACCGCCTGTACGTAGGCCACCAGTGTTGCAGCCTCTACATCGCTAATACTGCAGTTTGTGGCAATGGAAATAATGCGCAATCACTTCTAGCAGACCTTTTCTACTCAAGTGCTAATCTCCCGTAAATCATGTAGTTTGATACACACGTACCAACAAGTAACCACGGCGGCGCCCACGTACCGTGTGTTTATTTATGGCGCCCTATGTGGAGGCGTTATCCGTATGGTGCGCCAGTTCCGTTCGCCTTCATGATATGCAACATGTATTGCACGCGGGTTCGTGAAGTTGCTGTCTCCCGGCGCCGTTCTGTTTTGCTAACTTCGATTTCAATTTAAAAATAGTGGATGAATTATCCTAACATTTTGCTACTAGGATTTTATGTTTATACATATCGGCACATAGAAACCGTGGTTTGAATTTCGACATGTAGTTTACAAACAGCTTGTTTATCGCAGTTACATTGAAAGTTATAGTAAATAACACTAAAAAACTGGAATTGTTGAAAATTGTCCACTTGAGACGAAGCCATAAAGTTTTGACAGTTTTGTATAAAAGCAAAATATCGTTAAATTTTAGGACAGGGAAGTTCGTTACTGCACAGCTACCATGACAATTTTTCATATATAGAAATGATGTTACGGCATTTTCTTCATTCGTTTAAAATATAAGGTAAGGTGTTCAGAGCTGATGCAGTTTTCAATCAGGTACTGCAAGTTCGGCTCATAAAAATAGGTTAAAGATTATTCATGGTTTCTTCACATTTTTTAAACAAAAAATCTGAAGATTCACCCCATGTATGACATGCTTGTTTGTTTCCAAATTATGATATGTGTCATAAGCATTATTTACTTGTGTCAATATAAAAACCACTCATTTTTTATTAAATTTAATCCATGCTTATATTTTATCTAAAAATTGTAATACCTTATTTATAATTAATATGAATAGAAACAGGGAGAATATAATTGTGTTGGTAATGTCTAGTAAGAAATAGTTGTTATGAGCAATATTATTACACTAAGTGCCCCCGAATGCGGTGGATTGTCACTTTGGTGTGATTATCTATACTTGGTAAAACATTGTTTGCATGAGGCGGAGTAGTATCCTGGAAGTGTAACTTTAGCAAGGCTTCAGGAAAGCTTGATGTAACGATGTATACCACAATGTGTCGTGTGCCTGTGTTTGAGGGTGCGGCGTGCCGTGTGCGCAGGTGTGGTTCCAGAACCGGCGCGCCAAGTGGCGGCGCCAGGAGAAGATGGAGGCGGCGCGGCTCGGGCTGAACGAGTACCACGCGGTGGGCTCGCTGGGCCGCGCTGCCGGCTCCAGCCTCGCGCTGCCCGTCGACCCCTGGCTGGCGCCGCCGCTGCTCAGCGCTCTGCCCGGCTTCCTGTCGCACCCGCAGACCGGCTACCCCTCCTACCTGACGCCGCCCATCGCCGCCTCCCCCGCCGTCGTCCCCTCCTCCAGCAAGCCGCCCGTCCCCGACCCCCGCTCCAACTCCATCGCCGCGCTGCGCCTCAAGGCCAAGGAGCACGTCGAGTCCATCACCAAGGGCCTGCAGATGGTCTAACGCTCCGCGGGTGTGCTCCGCGAGACGTCGGCTGCCGCCAATGCCGCGCATCCTTGTCAAGTGCCGGCTTCTCAGCCCTAACATGCGAACTACGTCCACTTTCACTCTCACAGCTGGTTCCTGCTTAATTAACAACTTTTGGTATCAACCTTTCTAAATATATGTTAGCATGCTCCTAGTAAATTTCGCAGCTATTTATAAGAAGTTGATCCAATGTTTAATAGCACATTAAATTANTATGTTAGCATGCTCCTAGTAAATTTCGCAGCTATTTATAAGAAGTTGATCCAATGTTTAATAGCACATTAAATTAATACATTTTTAATTTGTGGCCACTGAATACATTTAATTTACTTTCTGTTTGTTCTATGCATAGCATATTAGTACACAATTAATTTCCATAAAATTTTCACGATAACATTGAATCAACAAATGAATTAAGTAATTGGATCCATATCAGTAATAATTTTACGAATGGAGGAGGCTACTAAATGGGCATAAATGTTTCATTCTTAGCAGGTCTTTCAAAACTGCTCAATTAATCGCGAGTTACTTTTAAGAAAAATTTATCAAGGCATACCGCAAGACTAAGTAGGTGGTGGTATGTGGATTCACTCCATATTGGCTTTATTTTTATTTATTATGTCTGGCAGACATACAAAACTATTAAACATATATATTTTTTAAAAGTTGATATGGATTGACTTTCATTCACATCTTCTCATATAAAGTGAAAACTGAGTAATTATCATTTAACTTGNGAGTTACTTTTAAGAAAAATTTATCAAGGCATACCGCAAGACTAAGTAGGTGGTGGTATGTGGATTCACTCCATATCGGCTTTATTTTTATTTATTATGTCTGCCAGACATACAAAACTATTAAACATATATATTTTTGAAAAGTTGATATGGATTGACTTTCATTCACATCTTCTCATATAAAGTGAAAACTGAGTAATTATCATTTAACTTGGNAAAAGTTGATATGGATTGACTTTCATTCACATCTTCTCATATAAAGTGAAAACTGAGTAATTATCATTTAACTTGGATTTTTGTTTCATATATTACAGCAGTAACATGTAGAATTAAACATGGAGTTGAGAATAACTGTGACGGTATGCCTTGTTCCCAAGGAATACTCAAAATGTATGGTGTATATCTGCCTTAGACCAGTAAAGATAGGCCAGTTGAAAAGGGGGAGAATATTAATACGAAATCATATTTGTAAGGATCTGCGGCTACAACGATCCTCGCCACGTGACGAGGAGTCCATACAGATGATAATACATTCCTAATCCCCTATGTGATACAGTTTATGACCTGAGAGCTTAAAACAATAGCACACAGCCTATTATAATCGTCTGTAGCATGCCATTGCATAACTGTTTGACATAAAACACCCACTCTCAAACATATCTATGCCCACTAAACTAAATTCAGAAAACATGATAGCAATGTTGTATACCCAGCAGGGCCATATATTAAAAAAAAANCTATGCCCACTAAACTAAATTCAGAAAACATGATAGCAATGTTGTATACCCAGCAGGGCCATATATTAAAAAAAAATAAAATATTAAGTTTGCGAAAGATAAGATGACTGTAGGACCGCGACTTTGCCTCTTCTTCGGTTAATATTATTTACATCAGCGTGGCGATTAGATCTGTGAATGGGTCATAAGTTCGGTTTATTATAGCTACCTACAAATTGTGCCGTTTTCCATTGCTTCAGGTGATAAACCTATCCTCATAAGTAGTTTCCCAGCGATTGTTTCGTGTTATTCAAAATTTACTTCAAGTGCACTTGTTAAATATTTGGAAAGCGTTTAGACAGATTTCCTATTATTACTTCTACCTAAATTTTAAATTTAAGTTTGATTACTTAATGGTGGTTACAGCACCAAACAATATTCATATTACATCCAAATGTCTTACTTAGTATTTTTCTTGAAAGTATTATAAAGCTACAGGAGAGACCGACTTGCCTTGACTTCTGATCGTAAATAACTCTTTCTTGTCAATCCCGTTGATTTTCCACCATGTAGCATATATCCGGGTAGGAATCACGAGTTTTAAAGTAATACACAAAGAGAGCTCAAAATACTCTGTAAATGCGCCGTTAATGAGTAAGTGGTACTGATGCTACATTCAGTGTAGGACCCCATCACTCACTTGGCATGAAATTATTTCGTGGAAAAGTAAGTGGTAATAATTCAACATTCAATGTATTACCCCTTCGCTCACTATGGCATATAATAACGTCCTAAATGAAAGTAGTGCCAATTCATCATTCAGCGTTTGACTCCTTCACTCTCTTAGCCTATAAATATGTCATAAGCGTTGATGAAACCACTTGGGCTAGCCCATGGAGACCGCATAATTCATGTTCTGCGTCACAAAACGGCATAATTAAAAATATTCTTGCGGTTAGAAACAAAATTTCAAACTCATTGTATTACGTTAATTTAACGAGTTAAAAATTATTATTTTGTACTTAATGTTTTAGATTAATTCTTGTCCATGCATGTTCGATTGCCAAACCAGCTGGGCAGAATATAGTGACAGTGAAAAATTCATGACATTTCAAGAAAATTTTAGGAAATGGTAATCATTCAATCGTTGCGATCTTAACTGGGTAGGCATTCGGAGTTATTTCAAAAACTACTACCAAACCTCAAGGTACATAATTACAAAGGAGCCGATATCTAAGAGATTTAATCAAGGAGCAAATTATATTAAGTTGGACCGTAGCGTTGGAACGGCAGCCGACAAGTGTCGCTTTACTGGCGTGAAGAGTTTCGTGTGCTGTTAAGTTGTACAAACGGCGTCCATTCCTGAAGCTTTTCAACTACCACGAGGCAGGATAAGAAGCCTGCTCGATAGAAGACACTCGGCGTGTTTCACGATAAGCGCACAAACGCTCCCTGTAAGTGTCGTGTGTTGAGTGTCATACAAGGTGTGCGAGAATGGTTTCGTTCCTCACCTGGATCTCTGTATTAAATAGCATAGTGTCGAGTATTGTATATTGTGTGTTTGTATGTACAGAGTTTGTTCTTTATTTGGTGCTTTGTATATACTGTAGTAACTAAGTGTTCCGTCTACGCTTTGTATAATGGTTTTGCCATATTCGTGTAAAATTCCCTTCAATAAGAGAATATTCTTGTACAATTTTCACATGGAAAATTGTTAGGCAAATATATATTTTTTTTGAAAAAGTGTTGATTTTAAAGGTTTAACTTCTGTTTATGTATTTTTAATAATAAAACCCAAATTCTCTAATTTTTTTATGTTAATGTAATACATTTTACGTGTAATGTTTTGGCAATTTCTTCCTAAATTAAATAAATGCAATTATAACTGTGGCGAAAATGTCTGCGAATTAAAATAATATTTTTTAGTTTTTGTCAATTTTTTCTCACTTTTAAGTATCTATATTTTATTACCAGATATCTGTACTTTATTACTGTATAAAAATACCATCCATTGCCGAAAGGTATTGAGAATTATTGCTGTCAATAAATTTCTGAGTTAGCTTAAAAGAATGACAACCTGTGCAGTGACTTGGCATATCCAGTGCAATTTTAATTGAGAATTTACAATGGAATTATTTTTCATAAATAAACCAAGGGAGTGATTTTTTTGTGGTCAACTGCAAATACAAATGTTACAAACTTAAAGCACAGTGCAACTTAAGGAACATATTTATTTATTTTACCACCGTAAAATTACTTTTTCTGTTTCTATTGTGAAACATATACTTTACATATTTTAATGATACTTTGGGAGGTATATTACAAACTGCAATATATCTTTTTGGAATAAGTTTTATGCTGAAAATAAATTTGTAACATAATTTGTACAAATGATATATTAAAACATCACAGCCTAATAAGTGTTTTAGTTCATCCTTTATCTGATATAAATGTTTATTGACTATATGTGTTTTCTACGCAAGCGATCTTCCTGTACAGAGAATATTGTAAGTTAAAAAACATCACAGAGGAGAATCGACAATAGTACTCACTGCGTATACCAGATAAATCTGTTTTAGTCTCTGACTTCACAGCATTTCAGACAAACGCAATGAATTACAGTACGCGGAAAATATGTAAAGGCTGTTCACGGTAAAGTGAGCACTTTTGAGGCCCTAGTTACACATTTTTTCCTATCGGCCGATTTTAATCCTTCCGCCTTTATTTAAAATAAATATTGCCATATAAATAATAAACACAGTGTAAATATTTCACTGCACTCGAAAGTTAATGTCTAAGGCTACAATAAACAATATTTATTTAATATTACCGTAAAGGANCAAATATTTCACTGCACTCGAAAGTTAATGTCTAAGGCTACAATAAACAATATTTATTTAATATTACCGTAAAGGAGAGATCTTCAAAAAGTGCTCACTTCACCGTTAATAGCCTATAGTAACAAGTATTTTAACACACAAAGTTTCAGTTTAGACCTCAATATAAGTACACATGTCCGTGATTACATTTACATGCAAGTCGCCTGTTTCCGTATCAGCTGCAGGGTACTGTTTTCTTTTCCAGAAATATTTAGTCAATTAAGAGACTTATTTGCCCTCGGTACACTGATTCAATGGACTTAGGATTGCAGCTGAAAACACCAAGGCATAGACTCTCTCAGATACCAATAAAACTTCATTTTATGGATATGTCCACACTTTGATTACCATTCTTTTAAGAAAAAAAAGAATGGGGCAAAAAAAACAGCAGTGAAAAGTTTTGGCATAATATTTTTTGGAAGTTACACAAAATATTTTAAAGTAAAAGTGATTTTGTTATAGTCGTTATATTAACTGCGCCGTTTCAAGTTTCCCAGAATTTTTAGGCACTAAATGCGAGTTAACTTCCCCTCCTCTTCTGCCATCTCCCTGATGTCAAATGCTCCAGCCCAATAACGTGATTTACAGTTAAACGCACTGTTGGGCAGAGAAATCCAGACGCTTTGAAGGAGACATCAAAACGTTGTGGAATGAATTACACGGAAGTAGATACTTAATTATTAATGGAGGATAAACATTGGGGCTGGTTCCGGAAACGAATGAGGACAGCAACGGCGAAATTACGCACAACACAAGATTCAGTATGAGGTGCAACCTCATTTGGAGGCAATGCAGGTGTCCGCTCAACATAGCATGGAGCTATACAGATCCCGATCACTGTCCTGCGGCGTATTCCAACATTTTCCCTGCACACTAAAGATAATAAAGAACAAAACTTTAGTTCTTGTGGGGCCAAAATACACATTTAGTTGCCCCAAAAAAATAATTTGTTGAGTCAACAAAACTTAAATAGCAACAAAATTAATTTTGTTCTTCTAACAAAATACACACTTGAATAAACCAGACCTCGTGTGTAACTCCAAAATAAATGATACTTACAACATACTACTTGGTGGAATCAACTATATATATTTGTTTGGCAACTAATTTGGTTGCCGTCGTTCAAAAGTACAGCTCGAGAGTTGGTTTGCGTTTTCTGAGACTATTTAGGATAGTGATAGTGTTTGTTAGCCAATTTATTAATGCTTAACAATGGAATAAGCACCCTAATAAAACAAGCTCAAGTGGAAGCACTTCAGCGAATGATTCATTACTCGCTGGCTGTCAGCAGGTGAATACATTACCAGGCGCTGATTGTCAAACGGCGTTCCGGCATGTGCATAGCTAGAGTTCGTTGCATACACAGCTGTATTGGTTTTCGGTGTGACCTCCTTCCCATTAACTACGCATCCAATCCGAATGCATAAGAGTTTTTGTCATTACTATTACTTCATATATGTTACTGGCCAAGACAAGAGACGCATTGACTGTATGCATTATAATAAATTGTCAAAAGTCCCCAGTTCGCATCTTTAGCTGAGATAATTTTCGTATAAATAATAACTTAACGATACTTGCCATAACGTTTCCTAGTTCAAATTAGAGCAAATGGATTAATTAGAATATCAGTATTGTATGCAATATACACATTTGTTAAAGTAATAAGCAGAGGAGACAGACGGAATTTGTAGAATCATTTAAAGCATTCCAATTCAACTCTCCTGCCGGCCAACAGAACTCTGCATACATCCGGAAAAAAAACCAATGTTTTGATTTTGCATTTTGTCACCAAACCTTTGCACATCCAAGGATTTATATTTAGTAGAGAACATTTGATATAAGAAATAGGTATGTTAGAACCATGTCACCTCGTACAGACCAACCATTTTGTAAATAAATTTTACAATCTACTATAATTTATTTGTTTGCCGAATTAATTTATTTTCCATTCGTGGAATTCCACATTTATAAATATTACAGAGATTCTACCAATCAAAAAATAATCTTAACTTTTATTACATATATTATTCACTTCGCAAGTATATTTATGATTCACTTTGCAAGTATATTTACCAATCACTTTACAAGTATATTAATTATTCACTTTGGAGTTATATGAAATCTGATTTCGAAATCTTTGCAATTATCTGTTAAATATTTTTGGTGGCATATGTAAGGACACAAACCCACACACATGCTGGGACCTGATTCGTCGTCGAACAAGCCCAGGAACATTGGCCAGCGATTCCGGCAAGGTATATCGCAGGATGGTACCGTACGTGCGTCAGATACAGCGACGGGGTGGTACGTACGGTCCAGTCAAGTAATCGTGCCATCACATCCGCATACACATCGCTCGAGAATCGTTCCTGTTAGGCGCGTGATCACGTCGCGTGCGGATTTCCTTGCACCCGCGCATGAGCACTGTGGCTGTTAAGGCGCCCGTCTACCTGGCGCTTGAACTGCGTTGCAGAGTGTTCGAAATACACGTTTTTCAACGAAAATATTAAGCGTGCGTCCAACGTGCTGATCTACAAAATGAACACACTCTTCAGACGAGAGCTGTTAAAGTACTTTCAAAATATCACGTACGTTAGAAACATCAATTCAGAGTACTCCAAAACCGCTAAAAAAAACTGCCTTTCCAAGGCGCTATAGCTCAAAATGCACGCATCAGATACATACAAAACTACTAAAGGGGCCTGCACTGAACCTTCCTAAAGACTTCCCACTAATAAAATAATATGGTCACCGCTGAAAGTCCCATAGGTACACGCAGCACAACGAGAACACTGCACGCCAGTTCAGAGCCTTGCGCTTAGCGGCGATGGCGTACTTGATGCGCGTGGCAGTGTCACTCTTATCGCTCCCGCGCTTCTCGTCCTAAACGTGGGACAAAGTTCCAGGTAGACGGGCGCCTTAAACAGGGCCACCCGTGTAAATGTAGCTTCATCCGTGAATACCACGTACGAAGGGAAGTCAGGCTGTAGGGCAGTTTGTTGCAGGCACCAACGGGCGAAGTTTTCTAGGCGAGGATAACATTCCACTCTCACCGCCTGCACTAGCTGTAAATGGAATGGGTGCATTCCTTCTTCATATAAAATCTCCCATACGAGCGAATGCCTCAGACCCTGGTCACGGGCAGTAACTCCCACGCTTGTGGACCGGATGTAAATCAGCAGCACGTGAAACACATCCCACGCGAGGAGTTCAGGCCGTTCCACGCATCACGTCTGCTAGCACCGGAGAATCCACTTTCGCAAAGCTGCCGGTGCACGCACGTTCGAATTTTTGCCGATTCGGCAGTTGACTGTTCGGGAATCGTTCCCCGTACAATTGTTGAGCAGCTCGTCCGTTTCCGTTTGCTGCCCCATGCGTCAGATGAAGGCCTGCAAGCTCTGCGTTCGTGTAATGATGCGTGCTGGTGAAGCTCTCAGCGGGGACTGACGACTCACGTCGCTGGCAGCGCGAGCGGTTATCGCCTAACCTACACAGCGCCATCATCCAGCGTTTAAATGCGGCATTTGCGGACTCACGTTATATGGAAATAAATGCTTATTTTGGTTCCATCCGTCGTTACACTTTCGCAAGAAAGTTTCCGAACGTCCTGTATTTCCAAGCTACCGTTTATCTAGGACACCAAATTGTGATCAGAACTTCAGTAAATAACGTTATATTTAAAAAAAACTGTTAATATGAATGAAAAAAAGTAGGAGCATACTTTTAAAACCAGAAGTTATAATTTTATTTATTTTTACAGAAAAGTGAAAAACAAAACTGATATCGCGTGATCCTAACAAAAATAAAAAATGGCTACATTATTACTGTCTGCCGTGTTAGTAGGGAATAAATTTAAGAACAAGATATTTGTAAATATGGATAGTTTCTTTGCCATTAACAAAATAATGGAATAAGTGAATGAATATCATGGCCACGTCTAGTGTTAACTGTAACACTGATGGGTCTTCTCCTATTCTGATCGATCCAACATATACGTAAGTAGATGATCACTTATTAAAATTTATTTCTAACAAAGGTAGCTAAAATCGTAAATTATTTTACGATGCTGTTGTGTTGAAATAGCTATGAAAATGAAAATATTTCACGGCAATAACCGACATTTTAATTCAAAATTGTTAACCGATAAAGTTATTTACAAATTCCTACAGTGCGATATCCAAGACACAGGACACGAGTAGTTATGAATGCACAGACATAACGATTTATATAGAATGAACATATCTGGGTTTGGGTGAAAACAAGGAATTTAACTGACATTTCCTCTGGGACATATATTTTATTGTATGAGCATGAGGACATATTAGTGTGTAAATTACCGAGCTTATATAGAGGAGATGTGTAACTCATTTTCGTCTTTCTGTGAACTTGTCTCGTTTTGAATTTTTGGTCCTCATTTTATAAAGAAAGTCAACCAGTTGCACACGGCCACATGAGAAGTAATATGCCTTACAGTTTGCCGCAACTGAGCCAATCAGTGTGCGTCCACGCGGAATTATATAATTATTATGATAATGTACGTCATAGTCACGTTCTCGAACAGCAAGTTAAGAAAACGACATTTCTTAAGTCTTTGTAAAGATTGTCAGCGTTTTACATAAAAAGACATGATTTCCTGAGAATACATGATACAATTTTGGTATAATCAATGCCTGTAAGTTTTTACAAACAAATTTTTGAATGAAAAAAAAAATAGTTTATACAATAGTTATTTTGAAACCGAAACTTAGATTTTTTTATATTTGCAGTTCAGTTAAGATTTGTTAACTAAAGATAAATAATGTGTTGTAAAAAATCGTTTATTATATATAATTATCATTGCGGTAAAGGTTTAAATCAAGTTTCGTAATTACTTCACAAAACAAAAACTTTAAGACGTAAAATTTTGAAAGAGATTTTATTTGTTCTGATAAATTACGAAAATAATTATATGAAACTAGCCATCCAGTCGTGAACAACGGTTCTACGTAGGGAGCGGAAGGTTGTACTTGTACACCTTAATCCTCAAAACTTTGTTACAAATGAAGAGATCAAAGGTTCTCTATCTGAAACGTATAACCTTAAGGTAAAATAGGATATAGCTTAACCCACGTTTTATGCATAAGTTGAAGTAACTAAGAAGAATTTATGATATAATTCTATGTTTACATATCATTTAACGAAGCCTGGTCGAAGTCACTTATAACTATCCATTTACCAGGCCAATGAACTATGATAGTGTTAATGTCTATAACATTAATATGTCGTATTTTTAACTCCTGCCGGTCACAATACGAACACTAAATGCCCGTCTCATTATTTTACATAACATTCTGAACATTATAGATCTAGCTAAATTGAAAGAATGCTCTATTTACTAAATTCTAATTGTTTTTGGGAGTAGGGAAACAAACTATACTACTATCAAAAGTTACTACAGTAAGGTCCACAAAAATAAAAAATGCGAGATTATCTTGCTAATTCAGCTTATCTCGACCATAAAAATGTTTCTGTATAGGTTAAGCGAGCATTTAAAATAAATCAACATTTTTTTATATTTTTTTTTTTTTACTTTAGCACTTACATGCACATCATGGATTTCATTATAAACCTCTCAGATGGTTTTTATTCGATAACATTTTCGTCTGTATTTTCTGGTCTGTGTTACATACTAAAGAAAACACGTGACATATTTGCTTCCTCGTCTTGCAGCTTGTGTTTTGATGCGGATTTTATAATACTGGTTTAGTTTACCGTTTTCATATTAACGATCTTGAGTACTAATTTTTCTACTTCAACGAAAGTAATTTTAGACATTAAATAGGTAGTATCTATTGGGATGATGCCATTTTAACTTGTAATTTGTGTGGTAAAACCATAACCTCACAGTTTTGATTTGTTACTCTAGAAAATGTTACAGATACATTTATATATTATGATGCTGGTGTTGGAATTTCACACTTGTATATCTATAACGACGGTAAATTTTGAAGTACGGATTTTTTAAGTCTTTTAGACATTTTTNTGGAATTTCACACTTGTATATCTATAACGACGGTAAATTTTGAAGTACGGATTTTTTAAGTCTTTTAGACATTTTTTGTAAATCTGAAATGTAATTTGGGTATAAAGTTATTATTTACCATCGGGTATGATAAACGTCCATTTTCTGTNTTTTTGTAAATCTGAAATGTAATTTGGGTATAAAGTTATTATTTACCATCGGGTATGATAAACGTCCATTTTCTGTTCATGATTTATAAATGGGCTTCAGGTGAAATTAAGGTATCATACAATTTTTAAATATTGTTTCTGGGTGTTAGTACAATAAATTCCTCATAAATTTACATGCAACGTTGAATATATAATTAAAATTTATTACAATAAAGCAAAATTCAATTTATAATAAATGAAAATTTGCTTTCTTTTAGAGGTTTTAGTACTTCTGATATGAATGACCAAAAAAAGTGAATGTTAAATTGTATTATACAGGAATACAGAACCACAGGAACAAACCTTGTGAGGTGATTACCTATACAAAATGAGAGAGGAAACATTATATTACCTACGTCCTAGAGTAATTCGCAAGGTGGTAGGTACCTTTGAAAATCGACATTTCAAATGGTTTTAATTCAATAAAATAAAACCTACTTAAGATGAAAGAACAAATTTATGAATACTATTGTCCTGAATCGGAATCTGAAATTTACGCACTGTTGTTGGGTAATATCATCCCCATCCATTGAGAAAATAGAGAGTGACAACTTATTATTCAACGAATGTGCGTAACCGTCGAGTGTTTATCGCTTTTAAAGGTGTCATAATCATGCGTACATTAACGTACAAAAAACGTTGACTTGGTGTAACTTAATGAGATGAACGGTGGTCGAGGAGACAGACAAAGTTTCTAAGGGTAACCAGCTGCACCCTATTACGTTTATCCTTAAGAGAGAGAATGGTTTTTCTCAAGGTTTGGTTTACACTTAAAATGTTACATCGCCAAAGGCCCTTATAAATTATATTGCCTACAATGTTTGCAAAGACACAATATATCAAATCATTCCACACATAGTCGCTGATGTGGACACGTGGTGGGTGAGTGTATGTTTTTATTAGAAAAGACTTTCGATGCACAGTCCATCATATAAACTGTTTAGCTTTAGTAAATCAATTTAAGGAACTAGAAATAAGAGGCAAGATCGTTGCTTATAAATAAAACNTATAAACTGTTTAGCTTTAGTAAATCAATTTAAGGAACTAGAAATAAGAGGCAAGATCGTTGCTTATAAATAAAACAATTGATACAAGATATCACCGCGTAAATACGAGGGTTTTTCGGAAAGTAAGGTCTGAATCGCCGTAGCTAATCGAATGTCGCGCGAACATTGTAACGCGCATGCGCACCGACTCCTGGCATGCCTTACTCGTCAAACGACGCCATTTGCATTGGTATTGTTGAAGTGTGCTGTTTACAGAGACAGTTCAAAATGTTTAAAACAATTGATCAGCCCGCCGACTGTGAAATACGGTCAGTGATTCGGTTTTTGACAGCAAGGAACGTTTCAGCAGTGGAAGTTCATCAACAAATAAGTCAAGTGTATGACCCCAATGCGATGAGTGACAGCAAAGTGCGTCAGTGGGTGAGAGATTTCAAGGACGGACGGGAGAATGTCCATGATGAACCGTGATCAGGCCGACAATCAGTGATCACAGAAGATTTGGTCAAAGCCGTGGACGAAAAGATTCGTGAAGACCGGCGATTCACAATTTCAACTTTAGCATTGGAATTTCCGAATGTGGGTAGAACAACTTTGCACAAAATTGTCTCTAAAATTTGCAATTTCACAAATTGTGCACAATTTGGAACACCAAATGAAAATAATGGCTTGTGCTCTTGATTTTTTTGGACCGATATCATAAGGAAGGTGATCAATTTTTAGAGAAGTTTGTCACAGGGGACGAGACGTGAAAGAAGCAGTTACAGACTGGTTATCCTCACAGGCGGCAGACGTCTATGACTTTGGCATACAGAAGCTTGTAGAAGTTATGACAAATACAAATGTTTAAAAAAATATTGAAACTATGTAGAAAAAAAGAGAAACATACAAAAATTTAATAAAAAAAGTTTTTTAAAAAATTTCTAGTGGTTTATGTTTTATATGAAATCGGACCTTACTTTCCGAATATCCCTCTTATTTCACACAAACAATTACCCATGGGCAATACACTACTGTAGAGTTATGTTGTATGAGATAAAAAAAACAAAGAGTTTGTCATAAAACGCGCACATACAGCGACAATTTGCAGGCGTGATAATAATATACATAACTCTGCAGAAGGAAATAAGTCAGTAACCGCAAACTACACGAGACAAAAAAATACAAAATTAATAATCAAACAAAGAAACGGGACAGTTAATAAAGATATATACAAATAATCCAAGACGATACAACATAAACAACAAAGACGAACAAAATATTTTTGCTGATACGAAAGAGTGTAACGGCATCTGGGGAATTGGTAACTTATGTTCCCGTCTTCAGGCGGACTGATATGACAAACAACATAGTGTTGTTCTGCACTTGCGTAGATTAATGAACGAGTACATCATAATAATAACCCATTCATATTCATATTACCATTGCAATAATCACTCAAAGAACACTCAGACGTAAGCCATTACAGTATTTAAGTTGGCCCCGATTAACCTCTAGGCATAACACCGAGAGCTTCTATAAGCCCTGTCAAATCAAAAACTCTTTTTTTCTTTATCATTAATGATGAAACGAAACTTTGTCTTATTAAACAGGTGTAAACGAAGAATTCACATGTACTTTACTTGACAGTAATTTGTTTAAGATAACGTATACATGCATTCAAATTTCTTTAGTAGCAACCAAAGGCTATAATCCTTAACTCAAACAATTTAATTAATGTTAGTATAAATTTTACAGAAAAACCGCGTGTATACATTAAATCTAGCTAAAATATTCTTTTCAGTAAGGCTTCATCAAAAAATGTAAGTATTAATTAATTACATGCGTTTTTATAAAATGTCTTTAGTGGCTTGGTAATGTAACATAACTACCGTGAAAGTCGTAACTTATGCTGCAGATGACACAAAACATTTTTAGCAAATAAATGGATTAAGAATGACACACTTGCCTAAATTTCTGGTGTGATTAAATAAGAAATATGAATTTATTTATGAATAGTTAATTACCCTAGCACTTTGTTCATTTTTAAATCGTAAAAAACAAAAATAATATTACAAACGCGAAGTATGAAGCTTGCATTCTTCTAGTAATAATTCTGTCCAACTAAAAGTAACCTCAAAATTTTAATTTTCTTCCCTTTGTTTTAATATTACTCTATTATACGTAGTTTTAGTTATAAACTCTGGCGTAAAACAGTAAACAAAGTGTCAAGATTTGCTGTGAGCTCCTGGAAATCGTCTCACTTTCTCGTAAATAATTTTAATAACTGTCGTAAGGCACGTCAAGTTAATAAACTGCCAGAAGTTTTCTAGGAGCTTGATTTCAGACCTGCCGTTTTCATGCCATATTTTTTCCATGTCGTATTTTGTAGGGAAAAAAAAATATCGCGGAAATTACATAAACACAGATGTTTCTTCAGCCCTGAATAACATTACCTTTAATTATAATTGTCTTAAGAGCTGAAAGTAATGCTCCTCGATGCGATTTTTCAAAACACAGTAGCATTCCAGTAAAAATATTTCAGTAATAATTTTCATTTGATTTCTGTTTTCATGTAGCAATGTTGCTTAATTTTATTGACTTTCTGTTTACAAAATATATGTTATTGGATATGCTCATTGAATATAATGCAGTTTAAATATTGTTTTTGTGGTTTATAATAAATTGTATGCTACTTTTTATTTAGTACATTTTCTACACAACTACTTACAGGCAATGTCAATCAGTAAACTGCTGGGAATAGAACAATTTAGTATTGTGAGTTTTATTTTCACCTACATAAATGTGAACAAAATATGATTTTTAAAAGATTTTAATGAATGCACGATGTGTATTTGTAAACTTACTCTAAATATATACACAACAGCCCCAAATGGGAAACGAAATAAAATGCTACGCCAGCGTTAGCGTATCAGACCGGTTTTACTGTCCAAAGGCCGGCACACCCTCCATCCTCACACACTACAGCTGTACTCTCATGAGTAAGGCAGTGTATGGAACTTCCTCATCTTCTCTTCTCGGGCGTTGACTTTTCTTAGTGCCTTTACATGGTATTCTGTCGGTTTTCCGCGTAAAACCTGTCCTCGTCGCCAATCAGAAGCTGTTCCCCGCATACTCCCTTATGGGTGAACAAAATCCTCTTCACGCCTCTGATCATATTCTTGTAGCCTTTTCCTAATCGTAGTGGCGAATTATTGTCATAATATATTAAGAGCTTTATCTTTCGTGGCATTTCCCAATAGTAAGTCAAGGCCCTTTCCTTTTATAATTTCTTACAGCCATTCTCTAATGTGTTTGGTCTTGAGACATTCTATTATGACACGTTCCATTGTGTCAACAAATCCAAAAACGTCGCACAGAAGGGAGTTCACCAATCAGAAGCAATGAACCTTCACCTTGAAGTTGCAGTGTCCTGTAAAAAGTTGCGCACTGTAGTGGTTCATCGTGATCTACTGGGACTTCGCCCTGTCTGCAATATCTGGCAGCAACTCAAAGGGGTAACTCTTCATTATTCTGATCTTGACCATCTCTTTTGCCATTCAGCCATAGCTTCATTCAAGATGTCAAGCTTCTCTTCTTTACTCAGCCTTCCAAATTATAATAGTGCTCTGTCCGCTGTGATCCCTCTTACTTATACTTACAGGTCTACTAGCAATACACTGACCAGAACTGGAAGTGACCCACTGGACACTGCTCTATAAGCTCTTGTCACTATCAGACAGTATAACAACATACACCATAAACCTAACTGCAGTGAATCACTTTATTTTCATAAATACCAAAAAATAAGTATATTTATTTTAGGTTAGGCCAAGGAAATGTAATATTTATTTTCTTACTCCAAAGTAAGACGGATTTTTCCTTAAAATTTACTCATGCACACTCATACGGCGAGTGCACTTGACCCTTTCAATCACCGTGTCCGATATTTGGGACGTAACCCAAAAGTATTTTTAATGATCTGGACTGTACACAGCTGTAAACAGCGCTCAATGATGGATGTCCTTCATGTGTGGATGCTATCATTCGTTGTTGAGAGTATACTCTGTAGTCTCATACATCTTCTGCCAGTAGTATGAAGCACAAACACATTTTTGTTGACCCCAATATATAGCAGAGCATTATGCCGATACTAGTACAGTTCCGAACTAAATCGGCCCAAGTAGAGCTGCCATCGGGAACATTGCAAACTTTTACCTGCCACGCTGTTTCGAAAATACTCGAATTCTTTCAAAATTTAAACACATATATACACTTTGCGTCCACGCCAGTCTTTCTTCGCCATTATTTAAGTATGACAGGCATGGTACCCGAACTCTTACCCTTCCATCTCGGGCCCAGCGTAGATAGTGAGCAGACACTCCACACCACTGTCTATCGGTACGACTTCACAAAGATTTGATGATAGTGGGGAAGCCGACTGTGTCTGGTCTGGCAAGGAAAAGTTTCCCATGTCTGTGCAGATGAAGTGCCAAGTACAATGTGCCTGGGCCTCGACGCGATTCGAAGCCACGGCCCAGTCGAACACTCTCACCAGATCTCCTCCTGTTTACTTTTCCTCCACATAGTTCTTTGTTGCTTTGGCTAGACATCCGTGACTGGAGAGGGGGAGTTTTCCAGGGCACATCAAATGAAGCGCAAAATTATGCACTCCTGGGCATCATCGTGATCCCATTCCACACAAAGTCCAGGCCCCTCCAACACCAATACACTCGAACATTTGTGGTCCTCGTAAGGAGCCCAGCATACCAATTCTGAGAAGTAAGAATTCTTGGGCTACCTTATTTTTGACCTACTCTGCTACCTACATTTTGTTTGTCCTCTCTGGTGATCTGGTATGAAACCAGGTAAAGTCACATCAAGGCCAGTTTGTCATATTCAGTTAGGTTAAGACCTAATACTAGGCTACACTGTAGTCCTGAAAAGGCGTAATGTAGTCAAACACTCTCCTTATGTAGGTCTTATGCTATAGCCAGGTCAAACCTCATACCAATATGCCAGAATAACTCTGTAATTAGATATTTTAGAATCTGGTAATCTGCAAGAAATCCAATCTAGCTTGGAATATCCTGTATACAGATTCCAAATGCGGGAATAAAACCCAGTTACCTCCTTCCATTTGTCGAATTAATATAATAAAAACAGCCATCAGGACCACCAGTTCGTCCTTTCTCGACATTCTATGATTCTTTTCATGTACTAACTAAGGCTTCGTAGGCTCTGCAGCCCTACACCCAGGAGGCACAGTCTAAACTCCTACATTTTTTCTGTTGTTTCCATCAGGCCAGTCAATTACTACCAACTCATTCTCGGGAACTTCTTCTCTCCATCATCTTACTCTCTGTGTAAGAACAATGACTTCTCTCACACCCTCTTTTTCTCTTCTCCCATCTTCCTCCTCGTCCTCCCTTCTTGCTTTTCCTCCTTATTTCCCTCTATCCTCCTTTTACTTATTACATCGCCCTATCTCCTTCTTTGATCCCTCACCATCCTTCTAATACTGCTGAAAACTCCCAGTATTCCATTGATCGACTCCCTGACAAAAACAACAGTGTCCCAAGAGCACATCCATCCCTTGGGCTGTGCTTCTTTTGACTTCCTCCAAACCTTGTTGGCCAAGCCATCAGACATCAAACTCTTCGATTCTTTTCCCTACTTCTGTCAAGTACTTCATTAATTCTCTAGCCATAGGTTTGTCTATAATTACCTCTCTAACATCAACACGTCCATGTGCTTATTCAAAATCACTCCTTAGAACTTCTAGCTGTCCACAGTTATGTAAAATGTGCTTATGAGTATCTGGCACATTGACAACTACACACATTGGGCTATCTACCAGGGCGAACGAAGTCAACTTGTCCTTAAAATTTTCATGGCCTGTCAAGAACTGTGCCGGGCAGTGGTTTATTTGCAGTCAGCCCATATGCAACCTCGTTGCCACATCCACGAAGATGGCACAAGTATGCCTTCCTTTCTCTGAAACATCCCATCATACTTACAACCCTCTAACGGTTTCTGCCAATCACTTTCATTATATTTCCTGAGTAATTCTCTCCAGGTGCATTTACTCACTCGGTTGCCCTCTTTGTTTGGCAAGAAAATCGACAGGAATCGCTCCAGCCAACACATTTAAGGTCTCATTTGAAACTTTCCTGTATGCCCTGGTGACTTCCATAAGTTCTTCTCCATGCGCACTTATTAAGACTCTCCTTACATGGACTTTATTTGCTGATCCGTACCATACTTCACATGCATAGAGCAACACTAAGGGAAATACACTTTGATATATGTTCTTTATTGTCTGGTAACTTGGCCCCCACTTTGTAGGAGCCACCACTCTTAGCTCGTGGAACATAACTACTGCCTTGTCCATTGCATAACGAATATGTTTGTGGAATGTTAACTTTGAATCAATCACAACACCAAGATATTCCATTACCTTCACTATTTTGATCACCCTTCCACCAAAATGGAAATCAGGAGTCCTCTTTAGGTCTCTCTTCAGCATTATACTGTTAATCTTATCGATGTAATTCTTTCGCTTGTGGTCCTTAAACCATCCCTCTATCTGTAATAAGGCTTGTTCAGTCTTTTCCTCAATAACTCTTCGAGACGAAATGGGAACTAATAACAAACCATCGTCAGGATATCCATTGACCACACAGCGACAGGGCAGATTCGGCCACAGTAAACTCTCAAATATCACATTCCACATAATTGAGCCCAGCACACCCTGCGGACACCATTTAGTGAGTGTCTTCTCCTTCTGTGAAGGCCTGTATTAAAGCATGCGAGACATGTCTCATAGTAAATCCTTTATCACCTTGTGCAAATTCCTTGGGAATTCCTATAGTCTCAACTGCCACAATATTTGGGGCCAGCAAACATTATTAAATGCTCCAGAGATGTCTAGGGATATCGCTACAACATACTCTTGTAAACTTGCCTTGATATAGTTAACCATGCCAATGACTGCCTCTTCAGTACTTTTTTCTTTCATAAAACCCTACGACCTGGGATATATACCTCGCAAAACTTCAAGATACTCAACCAATCGCCGGTTTATTAACACCTCAAATAATTTTCCCAACACAGGTTGTTATGTGATTGGTCAGTAGAACTTTATATTTTCAGGATCTTTACCATTTCCTTTATAAATCACCTTCAGCAGCCTACTACTCCAAGATCTAGGGAAGGTACCACCAGTGTCCAGTCAACATTAACGCAATTCCAGCAACTGTGACTTTATCTTCGGACGTTCTCTGAAAAGCATCTCCCCAGTTGTGCCAGTACACAAATAATTTAAAACGAACAATTTTTAAAGCTTGTATTTAGATAGAATATGTTTACAATTACTGGTAGGTCCAAATAGGGGGATTCAAACTTCTTACAATTCATTAAAGCTGACTTTCTCACATTTGTTCAAAATCCAAAATTTTACAATAATAAAAGTTTGGCAAAACAATTACAAACTTAAGAGATAATTCATAAAATTTTTTAGACGAATTGATGATAATTACACTGTGATCAGCAACTATACTTAAATACAATAAATTGAAAAACCTTAAAATTTGCAGAAAACAAAATTCTTTGACTAGAGTATTAACTTTGAGCAATTAGAAAAAAATGGAGGGCAGCCTAAAAATTCCAGTAATGCCTCCTTTCGTAAAACAAACACATTAAAACCTTTAATGAAATTTACATAAAAATGAAATTATCGGCGGAGGCAGTCAAATGACACATCAAGGCTCCAGCGATTATAAAAGAAAAAGAATTAATACATTTAAAATGAATTTATTAATTACGCTCAACGCGTAAGTCGTAGACGCAAAGCATATTGAAAAATCTGGAAAAATTCTTGGGCAGCTAACACTAAACACGACACATTAAAAAACTGGAACACACAGCAAAGCTAGAGTTTTAGATTAAACCGAAACCGAATTTGGGCGGGCGACTGAAACCACAATTTAGAACAAACACCAACTGACTGCATGCCCAAGACAAACCCAAACTACACTATACAATATTAAAACATTCAAATTGACCCAACTAATATAATGACTGCGACCACGACTCGTCGTTTCATGTTGCTCAACCGCATCGGCTTCTCAGGCAACGAAGTAAATAAAGAGTCGAGAGTACTTCTGACGTCTTGCGCGACGAGCACTGGCGTCGCACAATAAGAGAATATATTCCTGGTGCCTTCATTAACTTTGTTCTTATGATAATCCCTTCTAGCTCCTTCCTTAAGAAGGGAGCTGTCTTAAGTGCTGGGTTCATACTCTATCTGTTCGCTGAGGTTATGAACACTACAGTTCTACGTACTGACTGGTTGATCAACGCTGTTTGACTAATCCATACCTTCAGAAGACCTAACATCAAAATAACATTAGTAAGATATATGGATTCTTGAATAAGTAACTAAGTTTCTGTTGAATGTATATACCAGTTTACAATTTTTCGTATAACAGTTTCGTTTATAATTGAATATTCTAATCGGCAACTGAGGTTGGAACTTGCTACTGTCTCTAAATATTTACAATAGTTAAATACTAAAGCTACTACTCTCGTTTGCGCGCTCAGTCGTTTAAAAAGAGAAAAATCTCTACGCATTATGCCTAGTATACAGGATGATTCCACAATCATGGGACAAACATTGAGGGGTGGTAGAGCTCACTAAAACAAACAATTATTGTATAGGAATATATGGGCGGAAGTGACGCGTTGAGGCACAAACACAAAAACATAACACATTAACGGAAACATAAAATGTTCATTAGCAGCATACTTAACGAGTGATTCCGTACAGAAAATGTTAAAACAGTTGCTGGAAATGCATCCACCAACAGTCACGCATGCTTGGCGACCTCTACATATGGCGTGATTGGCTGACAATGGTGGCGATAGTTGAGGGCAGTCAAACGGTGCGCCAGTGATCTGCTGCATCAGCATCAGCATCACTCCACCGATGCTATCAAGCTTGCATTACTGTCGGTGGTAGCAATTTTGAGCAATTATTATAAACATTGCTGTAAAAAGGCATTTAGCGGCGACGTTGTAAATAAACACTGTGTTTCATTTCATGTGTTATTTTTGTGTTTGTGCCTCAACGCGTCACTTCCGTCCATATATTCCTATACAATAATTGTTTGTTTAAGTGAGCTCTACCTCCCCTCAATGTTTGTCCCATGATTTTAGAATCATCCTATATAATCACGGGATGTCATTTATAATTCAGCCTGTATGCACTATGCAGTTGTGTCATGTGAGCTCGTGTCCGCGTGTTCTTATTGACAGCATAGATCATGGTACGCTGTTTATATGTAAACACATACAGGGAAATAATCAGTACGCAATTTGAAGCTCCCGACTCTTAAAAATATAGCTGTGTATATGTGTAAACTTGTCACACAGCACTGAGGATGGCAGACGTTTTACATTAGTCATCAGACACATGACTGAACATGCAACCTAAGGATGCGACATTCATGAGTGCACTGAAAAGAAACATCAAACTTCGTGCGGTATTGAACAATTGAAGCTACGTTCGAATTAAGGAGAAAAGTTTCGTTATTATTGTTTTATTAGTTTTACTAAAAGAGGGAACGTCTTTAAAGATCATACTTACTTAAAAGCTTCGATTAGCAAAACTGACTTTTGCTAACAACGGTTCATCGTTTCAAAGATTCACCTTGTGTTAAGTTTTGACCACTATTTAATTAAAATAAAATGAGAACGTAAGCAGTAATGGGGAAAAGCCATTATCAGCATGTTCAATTTCAACCTTACTTGACCCACCTACCTAGGGACATTATAGTACCCGCTTACCTAGCGCTTAAACTGCATTGAAAATTGTTTGANTTTTTTTTTTTTTTTTTACGAAACTGATAAACGTACGTCCAATATACTGACCTACGAAAAAAAAAAAAAACACACACACTTTATACTACGCCTGTATATTACTTTCAAGACACAACGCACATAAAAAAATAACAAATTCTGAATTCTTCAACATAGCTTAAAACGGCTTTTTTTCAGAGCGCTGTATCTCAAAATATTCGCGTCAGATACATGCAAAAGTATTCGAGGGCCTCTGAAGTAAACCTTGTTGTATACTTTCCACCAATTAAATGATAGGGTCACCGCTTATTAAGGTCCCATAGCTACATGCAGCAAGACGAAAATATTGCACGCGAGTTCAAAACCTTTACCATAGCGGCTAAGGTGCACTAGATGTGCGTGGCAGTGTCGCCCTTACCGTTCCTGTGCTTCCCAAGCTCAAATGCGAAAAAGAGCTTCTTACTAACTGCAACCGGCTCGCATGTTAAACTGATCGAATTTTCCATCTAAAAACGACACATGCATTCATATCTTATCCGTTATTCGGACGTGGAATCTCAAATTCCGTGGGTAATGCATTTTCACTTTTTATAAAAAAAGATAGTAACGAATGAGATTTATTTTTTTCATCTGACTCTATCTCCCAAAATGGCTGATTAATGAGGATGTGTGTTACTTAATTTAGTGCTAAATTGTGAACTCTTACAGGATAAATTTTGCTTCAAACTTGTTGAATGGTTCTTGGGATATAATAGGCCTAATAGCACCTAAAATTTGTAACAGTCACTATTTCTAAAAATTAGTATTATGCATGTAGTAAACTTTGAGATTAATGTGTTCTTACGAAGCAGGGTAAGTTTCCACTGTGTGATCAAATTCGGTGCACAGATTTAAAAGTTTTTATTGGTATACTAGACGCACACAAACACATGCACGCGCGAAAAAAAAATGTGCACAGGAAAGCAAATTCTTTATGTCTTTCCTTCGACAAGTATGCTAACAAAAAGAAAAGTTATAAAATTATATCATATTATTAAATAAGGAGAAATCTAATTGCATAAAACAAATAGGAAAATGTTAAAAACCTTGGACGGGAGTCGTCAAAATAAATGAAAATGCCTAAAAAAAGGGTTATGTTTTAAAACATGCCATTTACATAGCGAATTATTATTTTTAGGGAACCATTTTTTGTCAAAAATCATATATATAACTCCTTACCATCACAACTGAAATAATAACGACATTAATGATTTATTGGGATTTGAACATTAATTTGTCGGTGTAGCACTGAATAATTTACAGATGAATACACAAAGTCATGTCTCAGAAAATAAATACTTTGCCTTGAGAACGTATTCGGTTAGAGAACTTGCGATTCGCTTAATCGTTAGTTGCTGGACTTCTATCTGTGGGGTCTCAGGCTCGATTCTAGGATCCGTCAACGGGGAATTCTTCGGAATACGATTTTCATGTGGGAATAGTGGACAATACTCCCACAGTATGGGGAGTTTCTCCGGATGCTCCTATTTCTTCTCCCGTCTTCATTCCGTTAAAACTCTCACGCTTGTCTCATTATTTCTGTTCTTCAAGCTGGACGGAATTAAAAGTTTGTCCGTATAGATCGAACAAGGTGACTCAGTGGTATTACTCTATACTGGCCTTCGAGAGGAATCGGGTTCTATTCCAAGTCTGGTCATACAGATTGTGGTTGTCCATTTTTTTCCAAATTCGCTCCAGGCGAATGCCGGGATGGTTAGTACAGGCAGGCCACAGCCGATTCCATTCCCGTGTCCCTGCTTCACTGAGCAACTTGCTCCGTCTATAATGACATCACTGTCGACGAGTTGTTAAGGGAAATCACTAGTAATAAAATACTGAATACCTCAAGGTCACTTCTGGTGATAAGGAAGCATTGCGACGGGGTTCCCCAAGATTGGCTATGCATTCCCGGTAGCTGAATTTTTCGAAAATTCTATCTGTAACAAGGAGGATATCATTACACGCGATGAAAGCCAGTGGATGAAACTACAAACGCCACTTTACACTTTTTCCCTTTCCCTTAAGGCTCCCACCTACCTAGAGCTTTTTTTTTTCCGCGTTTGAGACCGAGAAGCGTGGGAGTGGTAAGGGCGACACTGCCACGCGCATCACGTGCCCAATCGCCGCTAAGCGCAAGGCTCTCAACTGGCGTACAGTGTTCTCGTCGCACTGCGTGTACATATGGGACTTTCAGTTGTGACCCTATTATTTTATCGATGGAAAGTCCGCAGGAAGGTTCAATGCAGGGTCCTTGAGTAGTTTTGTATGTATCTGACGCGTGTATTATGAGATACAGAGCTTTGAAAAAGCAGTTTTTAGCCTTTTTGTGGTGCTGTGAAATGGTGTTTCTAATGTGGTACTCAACAGTCGTCATCTGAAGTATGTGTTTGTTTCGTAGATCAGCCCATAGGACGCACGTTTACTAGTTTCGTTAAAAAACGTGTATTTAAAACACACTGCAACGCAGTTCAAGTGCCAGGTAAGCGGAGCTTTAAGGAAACTAGACAAGGGAACTATAAAAATTATTTTTTTTAAGAGTTATTTCTACTTTTTTTTTCTCTTTGAAAATATTTGCTATTATAAAAGTAAAAGGAGGCGGCTGTAGATAAGACTTTTACCTTTCCTGAAAATGAATCCGTTTTCCAGGCCATTAATTTACTGAGATACGTGTATATGCGCAAACACAGATTTTACACATAATATTTTACTAGGGTATCCCCTTAAGCTCTTAACTACCTACCTTGTCCCTCGAGTAAGACAACCGTGCCTATTTACCGCCAGCTCCCTTAAAAACACGCCATTAACCTGCCTGAAGACATATTATCATCTACGCTAAGGAAAGGCTGTATGAGATGGTTCAATAAATGGTTTTATGCTTGCCGCTCTGCATCGCTTCCTTTGCTCCACCCCACTATAGCGAACGAAGCAGTGATCCAAGGACAGGCTAGTAACCCAAGGAGCGCAGAGAAAGTTACGAAGGCACTCCACCGCGCTTACCACCGCCGCGATACCCTATTGTGACTCGTGCAGACTTCTGCCCTTGAGCGTATTGTACTCCTGGTGTTATATTTGCAAGAATGTCCGAGTCATTGCCTAAGCCCCTCTCAGTGATACTCGGGATGCGGGGAACATTCTAGATCACGCCAGCGATACAACTTAGCCGCGACGGTCCACCGAGCCGACTGTTTAGAATCCGGATGATTGTGCGACCTTAAGCGCCAGGTATGCGTAGATAGCGAAGAGACGATCCATCAGAGCGACAAGTGGCTTAGAGAGTGACCAGCGGGAGTGAAGTCTGCGGACTACTAGCATCGGTACAGTGAAGGGTGAGACTGGTGGGCGGGACTATTGAACTGCATGCGTGGGTGTAAGACATTTGGAATTATGACAATAGGCAGAATGAACATGTTGCCAGACGGATTGCTATTTCTTTAGTCGTTAATTCTTTTTCATGTCCTCTCCTAAATCCTCACGTAATATAGACTTTACGCTCGTACTTTAACTGTGACTACCCCACATCCCTACGCCCCAGGTCACTTTAGAATCCGGAACGTCAATGCTGCAGAGCGAGCACTCTGAATCCTAAGACACAAAGAGCACGCGACGGCTTAGAAAACACCGTCACTCACAAACTGCACGGTACGTCACACCTCAGGGCACGGTACGTCAGAAGAGCGCGGAATACTGTGAAAGAGCCGGAGTTGGGGGTTATATTTTGGCATAGGCAGTCAAGCTGCTTTTGATGCGGCCGTCTGTCGGCTGCAGGCAGCCCGAGATCTGCCGAATGTCCTTCGACCTCAATTACCCTCCGCAGCGTCCCGCTTATGCAAACAGCCGCGCCCGCTGATGTTATTACATATCTCGAGCGAGCGAGACGAAGAAGCCTGTCAGCTAACCTCCTTCAACTCCCCTTCCCCTTTTCACCGTTCAGTCCAAACAAACGGGGTTTGTCGCGGAATCCTCGCATTCGAGGTCAGTGCCTGCTAATAAACCGTATTTCATATGTCAAAGCACCCTAGGGGTGAGTTTCGCGTCCTACTCCCTTCCACCGCCAGTCTTAATAAACTGTTATGAAACATGGCTGAGGCCTCGCATGAGCAAACATGCCCTCGGGGGTCCACCAACCCCTCTCGTCCCTTTCGCTGACGTTCCCTGGATTTATCACCGTCTGTCCTTTTTTACCCTCGAACCATCGAGCCCCATGCTTCTTGCATTTTTTTTCCTTCTTGGTTCTCCCTCAACATTTTGCCACCGTTAGCTCCTCCTGTCTTTTTTCTCCCCATCGGGACTCTGCCGTTCTCGTCAAACAACAAACGAAACTGCGCAAGAGCAGAAATTTTTCCCTCCCTCCTTCGCCCCTCCACTCTTATGTTCCCTCTTTCGCCTCCACCCATCGCCTAACCCCCTCTGTGGACTGGGTTTCGCAGTAATGGGAGTTTGGCTAATATGTTCTAGTGATTGTGAAGCTGGAGCAAGACGGCGCAAGACGAAACCCTCGTCTGTCCGTCTCTGTCGTCCTCTCTCTCCATCTCTCTCTCTCTCTGTTCCTCTCTCTCTGGACCAATCCTCGATATTATGACATCAAAGGCAGTCCCGTTTTAATTCCACTTTGTCTCGAAGGCAAGTACCAGCCACCCCGCCCTCCGTAACTCTAGCTGGGCAAAGTGGCCCGGGCTAAGGCAATAAAATGGTAATTCGTGTTTGTCGTGGCTAATCAGCCGAACAGGGGAAGCTTCCATGGGAACCAAAGAGGGAGGGTTTGCGATGGAGGTGGCAACCCTGGCGTTGCCCGAACATGGCTCCAATAAAATTTTCCGGGCCATCGAACGACAAATATACGGGGAGTTTCCCTCCCAAACGACTCTCCCAGCCACCCCACCCCCTTCTGCTCTTCATCCCCTCCACACACACACACACACTTCCTACCTTGCTGTCGGAGGTATATTAGGAATCCATTTAGTCCTCCCGGGGGTAGGCGGTTACGGGCTTTTGAGGAAGGTCGGCCTGCGCGGGACAGAGAGCGCTTCCAGCTACTCGCGAGTTAAACCGTGATGAAATTTGTTAATGCAGTAGGATACTGTCGGCGAAGAGAGGATCCTTTAGACACACACACATACACGTACGGGCTACACACACGGAAATGGAGTAGCTGGAGATAAGGATTAGAGACGCCCGAGCAAGAAGAGGATATGAGAGGGTGGAGCTTCCCTGTAGCTGGTTGGCTAATGAAAGGGTGAAGCAGATGAGAGAATTGGGGAGGTTTTTACCAACTTGGAAGGTCGGCCAGAGAGATTCCCTCACCGGCGACTAAGCGGAGAAAAAAAAAAGACGGGTTAGTTTCATTAACCGTCTTCCATGGCCTTTTCTCCCTCTTCGTTTCGCTACTTTTTTTTTCCCCCTTTACCCCGGTGCTCAGAGTTGTGGATGTGCACCGCATTCGCAAAAAAAAAAAAAAATAAGAAGAGGAGGGAGATGGAGGTGTGAAGAAGGGTGGGCGAGAGAGAATACGCCCGCACTGAGGTCTGCTGGATGAACGGTAAATTAAGAACACTTTTTTTGTTCTCCCCGCGCCCTGCTCTTTCCCAGCAGCCGAGGGAGAAGACTGGGCTTATGAAGAGGAAGAAGAGGTGCGGTATTGCCCGGAGGGGAAGGGGCAACCCTGACCGGCAGAAAACGTTTCGCGATCAAGTCAAGAGGTGGAAAAAAAAAGAAGAAGAGAGAGGGGAGCGGCGCGTGGTTGGTGAAGAGCAGGAGATGGGGAGGGGGGGAAGAGAAAAAGGAAGGGTGATTGGAGAGCGCGGTGGAAAAACAAACACTCGGCAATTGTACAGGGGTGGCAATTTGGCGAAGGGTCGAGGAGTTTCGCGGCCCCCTTGCAACCCTTATCTGCTTTTGAGGGGGTGCGTGAGGGAAGGGGACTTGGGTGGCTCATGCCCTCCGGCAAGGGTGACTGCGCTGCACCTCATGGGGGCCTGAAAGGGTATTTTTCTTCAGGGTCTTCAGGACGTCCGCACAGCATTCGGAGAAGCTATGTCCAACGAGGAAATCCGACCGTGACTGGTAATTTAATGAGAGATCGGACTTCCAACACGTGTTCGTTTACGTCCCTTATGCGATTTGGCCACCAGCTCATTGCACACCTTCTGCATGACTTTGGGAAAACAGTAAGTCAGAAAAACAATTAAGATCTTATTATTTCCCAAAGGCATAGTACTGTGGTCTCTCTCCTTCTGGCCAGCGAACCCTCGAATATTTCGTATATTTTTACATGGCATGTACCCTCCGTTAGAAGAATCGACTTTTAAAATGTTTTTTCTTCGAAGGAATGATTTCAGTTGGCTACAAGACTACTGAAAGACTTTCCTGGACTACATGAACGTTGAATTACGTAGAATAGTGTCATTTTACATCTAAGTACTTGTATGTCCTTCAGTGAGACTGTTGTTGGAATCTTGTTCAACGCGCGACCCGCGAACCTATTGTGGCCCGCCGAATGCTTTCTTACTGTAATTTCCAGCGAACATTATTTCTGTACAAAAAAAAATCCACTATGTCCGTGGTAGACAATTAACACAAATGAGCAAAGCTATATTCTTCTTTGAATGTAAACGCCGATTTGATCTGAGAGTAGTGACTTATTCTTGCACATAAAGAAAAACCCCAACCCAATTACCCTCCCCCGCCCACAGGTTCTCAATCACGCCTTTTAAATAAACACGTAAGTTTTCTATTTTGTACGCTTCTTATATAAGAAAGAAAATTTAAAAAAACATTTCAAACCCAGTTTTTTTTGTACATGTTGGTGAATTGTTTTTACATATATTTTTGGTATTATTTTGTTATGTCTTTTAATTAATTTTATTCTGTGCCATAACTTTTACAATGTCATTAATATATTTTAAATTTTTGAAAAATATTTGTTGACGTAGTAAAGATTAGTATTAATTGAAAATACATTCTATGATTCATATAAGTTCTTATTGCTTGACCTGTTCACTAGAAATCTGATATTTATACGTATACATATATATATATATATATATATATATGACTGATATGTACGTAACGCAGCCCGCAACACTTTAGCTAGGAAATAATTCACCGTTTTATCAAAAAAGTTTGAAGATCAATTCTTTAAATGTTTGTCTACCATTCGTCAAAATGTATTGACCAATTTGGTTATTTTTAGCCCACCATGCGTTTATGCGTGACTGAGTGTGTACAGACGTGTGTGAACAGTTGCTTGTACCTCCCCTCAACAACCCTTCTTTCACAGAACAGACAAGATTTTACATTTAAAAGATTTAAGAAATTATCGTAAAAAAATTCAGCTTTTTAAATCAGAAGTTATGACGAAAATTAAAATGTTGTTATTAAGTAAATGGAATGAGCTGCATCAACAAATCGAAACGAAACTGTTTACACAACGTATGAAATCAGACACTTTAATATTTTCCAATGTTCAGTTCAACTACGTTAAGTTATTTTATTACGCAACTGATAATGATAAAATTTGTCACCAAACCACTGTTTTCACTAATTGTGTTTTCCAGCGTTATGTTTTTCTAGGCAAATAAAAAGCTTTTAAAATCCGACAAAAAAAGAAAAAAAACTAAAGACACGATTAACAATAAATGCACAAAAAATAGTTCAATAACATTCAACTTAGGATTAATTTAGGTAACTTAAGGAATTTCACATATTTGGAAAGCATTTTATTTATCCTAACAGATTCCCATACACCTTATATTTACGCGTTTTCTCAATTTTGGCTACTTTACAATGGTTGAAATACGTTAGCAGTTTTCTTTTAACATCTCTAACAATCATAAATCACTCTAAAATATTAAGTTGATAAAAATAAACTGCGTTGCAATAAGACGGTGACGTCCTAGTGAAATTTATAAAGTTTTCCCTCGCAAATAAGATATATAAAATCGAAGTGTTGTCACACATGATCGAAACTAACGAACTGAATTGTAGAAGTCACTTCGCAATTTTATCGTTCCTCCTATAGGAAACTGCACTGATACGCTTTAGACACGTGTTTTTTTTTTTTGCAATTTTCACTCATTATTTTTAACGCATTTACCATAACTGTATCCACATAGCAGTTTGGATAGAGGAAAAAAATATGCTTGCGAAATTTTTATTTTTTTATTTTTATTCCCAAATCAGAACACTTATTTGCTAAAACACGTAAAGAAGCACAAATAATTTTTATACAGAACGTATTGTATATACTAGTTGTCCATTTTAGGTGATTACTGAGCGGTGAAAGTGATCGATCACAATTCAGAATCATGTCATATTCAAATGATGTAAACACTGAAGTGTACAGATACCTCTTAGATCCCAAACAATTTGTAGGGAGGTTAGAGGCTCAGTTTCGGGTACATTCATAAGACCATCACAGAGGCTTGGAAAAGTAAGTTCACTCACAATGTCGTAACGTCCATTACAGAACACGTGTTTTACGTCACACCAAAACCAAACAAAAACAGCCAATAGAAATAAAAACATCACTTAGTAGGTTGGTACCCAAGTAGCAAAAGTCAGTTGGCCCACTTGTGCAAATCTTCTTGTACGCGAGCGATCCACATAAGGTTTCCATATTCAGTTAACAATCAGAGGACCACTGTAATGCACCTGCGGATGCTTGTGGCCCACATTATGCCTCTTGCAGTTGGCCACATCTGGGCCACTGTTCAGATAACGTCCATGTAGCAAAACACAATCTGCCCAAAAGCGGCCCACTTCTGCGTAACCAAATGTACCCCTAACATGTCAGCACCATCAGTGGGCCATGTGTGGCAGCAGTGACCCACTGGCTTTATTCTTCTGGCCTGTCGTAAGTAAATCACATGTCGTCAGCCAACTGTTGGCAAGTCACTTGTGACCCAGCTATTGGCCACTTGTGGCGCACATAGAAGCAGCTTGCCATGCCTTTTCAAAGCCTAAAAATTAGTGATATTTCACTCAAATAAAATTGATTTAGTTGCCATATTCATATATATTAACTTAAGCATTATTTCACAATTAGTAAATTTCTTTGGAAGAACCTGAAATTGAACTCTCAAACCTTTCGTTCGCAGTCTAGAATGCTAGCAACTACTTTGCTATGTATTCATGTACAACATTTTAAGTAAATTTAAATACTTTCGACATATCCAAGTTGTATTATTTGCTTTGCTATAGACAAAATTAAATTTCATAACACAATTCAATACTGGGATTTCCGTGTTTTGTTCAAAAGAGTAGTATTTTAGTTTCGGGCTACTTTCCGGTAGAATTTAAAATGCAAAATAACGTATTTTTTTAAGTGCTATGCTCTGAAGGTTTACAGTCTCAAAATATTATTATTTTCCTATTACTAGAAATCACACATGATAATTTTACTTCATATATGCATGAAATAAAAAAAAAGTGAATTCACATCTGTTATTTGCTCTTACACAACATATGGTCGGCATTCCGTAAATGGCACATGAGCTTGCTGATAATGTTTCTTACATTAATAGGAACAGTTGGCATACCACAAAAGAGCCGTAAGTGTGTTGCTATTATGTCCCCAGAAGTAAGTAACAGTTGGAACGCCATGAGTGGCCCACACGTTTGATGCGTGTATGTCCCAACAAGTAAATAATAGTTGGCATGTCATAAATGGCCAATAAACATGCAGCTAATATTTTCCCAGCAGAGTGCGTGACAGTCCGCATCTCGTTTTATCTGCTTGTGGGGCATCTGGTGAAATCTAACAATCACTGTGCGAGCATTGGCCCATATTACGATTACTTAAAAAAAAAGGTACTATCACTTTTCTTTTTACCACCTGATTGTCAACCATATAAGAAAAACTGACAGTCATAAATGTGAAAGTCTGCCAACAGTTGACCAACTGTTAACTGCTTGATGTTTGCCACTTGGGTATATTTTTATGGAAGTTTTTGACTGACGGTAATTAAAACTACAAGCCAAAAAAAAAAGACAATTACTTTTAAACAAAATTGTAAAAAAAAAATTGTAAGCAATCCAACAGTTATATTTCAAAACTGGGTTTCATATAATGAAAACCACTACGAGCACTTAATGTTGATTACTGCAAAAAAATTTCCTTTTAATTTACACACTTTGAAATTTGTAGTGGACGAAATACTGGTCATTTTCTGTAGCGTTGTTCATTTGTATAATTTTTAAATTTATCAAACACACATAACGCAAATTAAAATCCATAAATAAATGTGATATGTAATGTAAAATCAATTTCAAACAGGATACACCAATGGCCTTAAGGCGACTCCCTAGTAAAATATTGGTACATGTTGTTGGTCCACATCGCTTCCCTTGTCCCATCTCATTTGGCAAATTGAAAAAGTGTGCTGAGGACAGGCGAGAGGCGGGCGGCGATTTACAAAGGCGAGCCGCCGCGATAAGCCTTTCGCAACTAGTGCGCCCCTAACCTTCGGCGAATTGAATTTCTGAAGTTATCTTTGAAAGAATGTCCTGTTCATGGCTCTTGCCTCTCTCAGCGTGACTCGCGGTGTGGGGGGGACCGGGCCAGCCAGACTCATGAGTCGCGACGGGCCTCCAAGCCAACAGTTTAGAGTTTTGAGCATTGTGCGAAGTTAAGCGCCGGGTTTGCGAAGACAGCGAAGCGACGAGCTAGCAGAGCGTCCAGTGGCGAGTGACCAGCGGTAGTGAAGTCTGCGGACTGCGAGCATCGGTACAGTGGAAAGTGAGACTGACGGGTGGGACTATTGAACTGGATGCGTGAGTGTAAGACATTTGGAATGTTGTAAATATACATATTGAATATTTGTAATTAATGAGTGTGAATTAAGTGACTGCAACCAATATAGAGTCACAGATAAGGACTTTATTCAGATTTGAGATGGATATTAAATATTGCACTGACTGAGAATAACCAGTGTAGTAGTAGAGATAGATAGTTAAATTTTGTAAATAATAGCTGCGTGAATAAATGAAATATCNGTCACAGATAAGGACTTTATTCAGATTTGAGATGGATATTAAATATTGCACTGACTGAGAATAACCAGTGTAGTAGTGGAGATAGATAGTTAAATTTTGTAAATAATAGCTGCGTGAATAAATGAAATATGACATTTAGTTGTTTTATTATCATTAACACCTCCATTCCTCACAATCTCGAACACGCCCCTCAGACGTCTCGTAACNCACATTTAGTTGTTTTATTATCATTAACACCTCCATTCCTCACAATCTCGAACACGCCCCTCAGACGTCTCGTAACAACATTGTCTGTAAAACCAGTTTTTGCGCGTATTTGCGTATCAGAGTAAATGAGTGTTCTATGAATACGACTTTTTGCAAGAAAGCTGAAATAAAAAACAGTTATCTACAGCTACCACTTTCTACATTTTTTTATTAAATGTATTTAAAGAGGAAAATATAGTTATAATATATTTATAGTAACATTTTTAGGCTTTTCCTGCGTAGTTTCATTAAAAGAAAGGAGAATAAGTAAAAAAAAATATATGTAGTTCAATTCATTGCCTCGCATCGTGTATAATAATATTACAGATCTAATTTGTGAGAAATTCAGCTTTCCGGGCAGGCATAATGCAGTCTTGGGAAGGCCCGTTGAAATGCTTCCTTATAACCAGACTTGACCTGGATGCGTTAAACAAATTTTTACTAGGGATTTTCGTAATAGGCCATTCACTGTTACATCACACATTTCTAAAGCCACTGTTAAATTTATGCTTTTGGTTACTGACTACGTATCCTTCCGCTATATGTAAACATAAAAACTGACATGTGACTTCTACGAGTCAGCTGTGAAATACTTTGTTTACTGTTTTCGACTGGTCATAGAATGCTGCCATATTTCAAAAAGTATTATGTATAAATGTTTAAAATTTATACTAATGACCGCATTTGGTCAAATTTAAGACTTTTTAACGATGTCTGTATTGACGATACTCATGGTGGTGTACAAACGGAAGAGATAAAGCGATGGAACGTGTGAAAGAAAGAGACAGACAGAGAGATTATTGGAAGCGGCAGCAGCAGTAGCCGGTGTGCAAACGAAAGGGAGAGTCTCGGTTGAGAGGGGTTTCGAGTCGGAATCCATCATTGCCACGTCACTTGTTATTGCGAGATAATGAGAACATGAGCAGCGCCAATTTCAGGCCGGAAGCTCAGGGGGGGTTTAGGGGAGGGGAAGGGCGCACCTCAAATTGTGGAGCAAACAAGGGGTGGCATGCGATACACCGGTCATGGAGTTCAGGGTAGTGGGTGAGGGGGGTGGGAGAGGGGGTGTGGGTCACGCATGCAAGGACTGGGCACGCTGACCTGTGTGCGCTACTCTTCCAGCTCCCCCGCCACAGAGTACCTAACGATAGAGAGGTGAAACAGTCGCTTGTGACTGCCGCACTTGCCAGACTCCAGCCGCACACGCCAGCAAAATGGCGTCACTGTAAAGCCACGTGTCGGAACGCCGTTCGCCAATCTGCGCCCGGTTACCCACCTGCCAGCTGGCAGCCCAGCCAATATGGAACATCTTGCAGTGTGCTGTAACAAATGAACGTGACAAACGAACACAGTGGCTGGAACAGTTGTTGTGTTCGTCCAGTTTGTGGCAATATTATTCATATTCCATACTTGTTGTTTGTCTGTTTGGCCACCAATTGTGGTTGTGTTGTCTCGTTTTTTCCGGGGTCATCTGACTGCATTCCTGCTGGGAATTTTACGTATCTTACATTTCCGCTGTGCTGTGTCGTTTCGTTATTTGTACTCTAACTTGATTCCCTCTTGGAATTATATGTGTGTTACATGTTTGTCGACAACAGCTAACTCAAGCTTGTTATACCTATTAAATTTGTTTATGTTTTATAATCCAAGGTTTTTTAAATCTACAGTAAGTCACTTTATTTTGCGTAGTAGGTTTTCTGAGACAACAACGAAGTATTTGCAATACCGTATGTCCATAATAGTTCCAACCAGTATTAAATTCTGTTCGGTGGAGTACGTGTCTAATGTTGTGTGAACCAGTAGGACTGGTATTTGGGAAATCGGAGACCAACAGAAATGTCGTTTATATAATGGAGGAAATAAGTTACACAATTCTACCATTCCTTAAATGCCAGTAAATGAGTACAGAGTGCAAAGTGTTAATCTCACCGCTGCAAACGTATCTTCCACTCTTCAAATAAAGATCACTGCAGCTCATCAGCTGCATCCCTTTTATAACAGGTCTGCTGTCATTCTTTTAGCATGACAGCCTATGAATTTATTCCTTGCAACACACTTTTCAGTTTGAGGAAAAAGTAGAAAAACCCACGATTTGGTGAGATGCTCGAGTATTCTGTATAAGGTACCACTATTGTACAGACTTTTGTTCATGTTCGTTTGATCGTACAAAATTTGTGTTACTGCGTGTTTGTTCATGTAAATCACGTCTGCAGTGATCGGAATGTTGAGACGTTGATCGTTCCATGTAGTTTAATTAATTTTCTGTAGAATTTCTACCAATTTATGAAGATACAGTGCGACCCGGTTGTTCATCATTTTCCCCCTCATTCCGACCTTCCCTAAATCTGTTGCGCTGTTCAAAAACTGGCGTATGTGACACGGCATTATGGCCGAGCACTTTGTTGGAAATATTTTTGACAAGAAAAATTTGTTTACAGACAATACTTTATTTTTACGCTGACCGTGATGCCGGCAATAATACAGCCCAGTTTTTAATTTCACCATAGCACAGAGTCAATTTGAACCACTCAGAAATACGGGCTGAGGATTGTTTACTCTGGAAGCATCAACTACATCATCTACCCTGTACCCGCTTCGCTCCTCTCCAAGTGTACAGCCTCAGGAGTACTGAGTCCCGTCAATCCATTACTGAGCAGCAGCGTATTGTGCATTACTGTAACAGGGTGTACTCACAAAAAAGCACTTTTTAAATCAACCTTTGAAAAATGTCACTGCCCCTGCCTGCATGTGTTCTAACGGACACACTGAGTGGCATGCATCCAGTCAAGTTGGTAACGACCGAGTGTTTGTAGTTCCGTATTTTATCGTTGAATTAAAAGTGTCGTATACACATTTATGAATACTGAAATATTTTATTTGCTCTCTGTTTTTTTTTTACAGGTTTACTTGACCGGCACATGAATAAAGTATCCAGGCCCATGGAAATGTTAATTTTACGTATAGTGGTAGAGTAAACAATGTCCATACAATTAGGTCTAAGCAGGGTTTCCAAAAGTCTTCCGTTTTACGCGAACAGTCTTTATAACAATTATATTCTGTTTGCAGTATCTTCAAAACTTTTGGAACCTTACATTTGAAAAATTATCCCCTGCATAAGGTGTTTAGCTGTCTCTTAAATAAATTATATATCACACAGAAATATATTCTGTTTACATAATAATATCTCATTTTTGGTATTATGCTTATATTTTAACTGTAATTTATAACACGTAATGTACCACCAATGTGAATTAAAACAGAGAAAATATACGTGTTGTGATAATGCCTCGTAAGAAAAATTTTTCATTAAAAATATTATTAAAGTGAGTGCGCACCAATGCGGCGCGTTTTTCTTTCGGTGTAATTTTTATATCTGATTAAGTTTTTTTCATGAGGCGAAGAAACAGCCTGTAGTATAAATCCAGCAGGGTTTTAGAGATGTTGGAAGTAACCATTAACATATTATATTACCGTAATGCGTATACAACCAAACTTAGCAATTTACAGATGCCGAAAATTTGGGTTTCAATTTTTCTCGAGACGTTAACATATTACGATGTTTTTTTTTTCTTATTTCAAATACAACAGTACTGTAAGTAGTCTAGCCAGTGTTTACATTACATATAAACAGTTATATGGCGCCAGTGGCGTCTGGTGAACTGTTGCAAGGTAAGCTTGCGTTGGCTCTGTGCTGTACCCTGTTGATCGCTAGTTTTTACATTTCCACCAGTAAAACTTAGCTCGGCAGTTGATGCCACAGGACGTGTGTAATGGGTCCCTCGCTGCTCGCTTGTGATTGGTCGGAACGCATTCAAGTTTCCCTAGGCTGCACGGTGGTTACTGGCTTCTGATGCGTGCACCAAGAACGTACAGCAGCGAGCAAGCACCAGCTTATCTTGCAACAATTCACCACACGCCATTGTACGGCGCCATATTTTAAAGAACGTATTAAAAATTTTTTACGCCGTTGACTAACTGTGATCCATTCGCGGTCACTTCCATATGTACACATTTTAAAAATTAATTTGATAAAACCTAAGCAAAATTATGAAACGGTGACTGTATCTACTCCTGTGACTGTGTCATGGTTAAGTCAAGTATTTGCGATGATGCAATGCTCAAAACACTCGCATCCCACCACGACAAAGCATGTTCTATTATAGGCGGGGTCAAACCTGAACTTTGACATGTGGAGAAATTGGCGGACCTTGAGTTTTCTCCTGGTGTTCTTAAGTCCCTTCACCGTTCCGTCCCGACATCTCCTCCACTCACACCTCACTTCATCCCTGTCGGCTATTGACAACACCGACGTTTCCTGGCGTCCACGAGGTCAGGCGAGGTTGGACTTGTGCTGGCGGTGTGTTGAAAATCGCATCCGACAAATGATTCGTAATCTTCATAGCGACGAGAGTCTCAAAATACCACCAGAATAGTATAACATTGTTACACACAAGACCATGGATAAGGCTACTTCTACTACAGGCTGGGAAGATCAATGTTAAAAGTTTGCCAACAAAACATTTTCGCGACTAGAAAAGCGCTGGGGGAGGGGGGGCATTTGTACAAGATTTTATCTATTTTATACCTTAAAAAATGGATAACTGCAATAATCGTAAAGAAAATATAAAATATAAAATTACTTCGTATCTAAGTAAAATCTTTCTGTTTTATTATTTATGAGTAGTGTATATATGTCGGTTTTTGCACAGGCATCAGGCATGTAGGAGTAGGAGTTTTCCGCCATCTTGGTAGGCGCCGCTGGCCACCACGTTGGTCGGTGGCCTGGGAGGGCCATTTTATAGACAAAATCACTTGTTTTACCACAAAAATCACTTCCAAAATTAAATATTTTGCCTAAAAATCACTTTTTTTTTTAACAAAAGTTTTCAAAATAATTGAAAAATGAGGAAAGCCGATTTGAAGCTCCTCGAAGAAAGAACTGAAAAATCCCGAGTCGAGCAAGACTATTAGAGGCTCTTAGCGGAATAAGCAGCTTAATCCTCAGAGCAGGATAGATGGATTCGAGACTCGGAGCAAGGACAAGTGGACCGGGAGAATCAGCGGACCTTGCCCCTCCCCTTAAACAACCTTCTCTCGATCACTATACCTCACCATCCCCACACCGCACCTCATCACACCTCACCTATCCTCGCCCTTCTTGCCACGCTCACCAACCCTCACGCCTCCCTCACTCCCTCGCCACTTTCACCCTACCCCCTCAACACCCCTCATCATCCCTCGCACTCCCTCACCACCCGGGACCTGAATTCTTAAAAATTTAGGAACATACAATATTTAACTCACACTCAACTCAAGATCCCCACTATCCTCACTCAAATTAATCATTGGACCTACATAACAGAAATTATCCCTCCACCCATTCCAATCAATGGTATAAGCCCATTGACCACTAAATTACGATTTTAACACATGTTTCCAGTATTTGGCACTATAGATTGTGCTAGTTTTTAATCTTTTTTTTTCAACATCTACCACCAGAAAGCTCCCATGTCATCCATTTCCAAACTTTTTTTTGGCGACTCTAAAGATAAAGTATTTACTGGTAATATTTAATTCCAGAAAAATCGCAAAACAAAATATTACAAATTCTAAAAATCGAGGAACATACAACATTAACCTCGCATTCATCTCACCGGCCTTACCTCGCCCCCTCCCCAATCATAAAAAAATATAGAAAAATGGAAAAAATTAAAAAAAAAAATCTAAAAAATTGAGGAACATATAACGTTAAACTCACACTCATCTCATCACCCTCGCCTAACATCGTCTACACACCTCCCTCTTCCTCCCAAACATACAAAAATTGAAAATAGAATATAGCAAATAAACCGAAAGAAAAAAAAAACATTTAGGAAAATATTACATCACTGACTCCGACACCCATGTTGGATGTTGGTGAACTCATCCCAAATAACCTTGAACTCGTAAAATCTAGAAAAATTGCAAAAAATTACAAAAAACGTAAAAAACCATAGAGTGAAAAATTACATACATAATACGTAAAACCATGTTGGATGTGTGTGACCCTAATAGTTCGATTCTCGTAAAGATGCAGAGCACAGCGACTCCTTGGTACGACGATCAGCAGACGTCTGAACCCCAACCTCTATATTTCATTTGCTGAATGTATTCCGACCACCTACAAGCGATCGGCAATGCACCCATTATACACGTACTTTGGCGTCAGCGGCCGATCTACGTTTAAGATGTGGAAGTGCAAACTAGCAAGCAACGGGGTATATCACAGAGAAAACGCAAGCTTACCTTGCAATGGTTCACCACACGCCACTGCTTGGAAGGTAAACCCAACGGCCTTCAGCTGCTGTCACAGTTTATGTCTTCTGTGAGTTATACAAATTAACTCTTTATTTTGAACTAATTGCGTGTTTTATTTAATTTTTGTATCGCGGATGTCCAGGATGGTTAAATAGACAGTAAGAAACTTCGAGGTCCTGAGTAAGTGAGGTGTCCATAGCCGGCATAACATAACTTTTAGTGCTCTAGTCCCCAGCCATTGGCCATCACTGAAGTAGCAACATCTATGGAATAGTTATACCTACTCCTAAGACTGTTCCATTCAAATCAAGTGATGTGCTTTCCTGATAAAATATATCCCAAAACGTTGTAACATTTGACTAGAAACTAGTACAATCTATTCCTAGGTTTTTATTAGTGTCTTTCGATTTCTAACTAATTTTTTTTCCATTTTTCATGCTCAAGGTGTTTGGAGTAAAGGTCAAGGTACCCAACATCTAACATGGGTGTCGGAGTCAATTATGCAATATTTTCCTAAGCCTTTAGAAGATTTTTAGATTTTTTTTTGCGATTTTTGTCTATTATTTATTATTTGGAGGGCGGTTGTGACGGATGGGTGTGTAAGTTAGGGCGGTGAGGTGAGCGGAAGGGTAGTGTGAGATAGCATTATATGTTTCACGATTTTTAGAATTAACGTTTCGATTTTTTACGATTATTCTTATATTATTATGATTGTTGGTTAAGGTGGCGGGGCGGGAGTGAGGTGAACGTTATATATTCTTCGATTTTTAGAATCTATTTTTCGAGTGTTTGCTATTTATCTTGAGTTTTTTATGATAGGGTGGGGTTTGGGGTTTTGTGTTGGTGAGGAGGTGAGGGTGGAGAGAGGAGTGTGAGGTTAGCGATATATATGTCCTTCAATTATTATTAGAAAATTTTTCCCGATTTTCTTTAGCGACAGTGTGGTGGTGGGAGTGGGGAGGGAGTGATGTGTGGGTGGTGTGATGAGTACGAGGTTAACATTATATATTCCTTAATTTTTTTAATATTTTTATATTTTTTGCTAATTTTCAAAAAAAATTTGAATGCAAAGTCATTTAAAAGGTCACGAACACAGGGTCAAGGTCAAGATCACCAAGATCCAATATGTTAATCAGGTGCCATTGCAACATGGCCGTCCCAGGCCGCCGGCCGCTGGCCACCTCGACAACCGAGGTGGCTGGTGGCTTTTGTCTCCTGATGCATGATACCTGTCCCCAAACTCTCTTTACCATACTACTACCATTTTCATCCCTTTTTTTCTACGTACAATGTGGTGTAGAAAAACCACTAAAATGCTAAAAATCAATTGATATAAAGGGGTAAATTCTATAATCGTACCACGTTAGAATGTTTAACTCCTATTTGTTAGTTATAACATTTTAATTTTGGTAAGATAATTCGATAGCAGCTTACATACGTTATTTTATTTGACTGCAAAAGCCTGGGACTCAAACCGGGACCTCACAGTAATGATATCTGCCTCGAAGATAACTGTCTTTATAAAAAAATTGGCGACTACGTGCTCCATTGCGTGATTGCAAATACCGCATCAAGGAATATATACTATCCCAAAAAACTGCTATCGGACTATAGTGGAAGTGCGATTTATAACGACGTTTGCTCAAAATTCTTTATCTTCGGCATTTGCCGTTTTGGTTTTGACGGCTTGTAGCAATGCTGACGACGGAGAATATGTGGTTCATCGTTCAATGAAAAGTATTTGCACTCGACTGCCATACTTCCCTCTACATTTTGAGAAGTTGTCCCCCTGCACTCACGTGTTCGCATTATAATATCCTGGGGGTTTTATATTGTGAGCGAATATATATAAGAACATATCAATGGTAAAAGTATAGTTATCATATTTTCAGATATAATTCCTTTTTTTTAATGTGTTCAATTGTTTGAAATTTGTTAGTTTAGAAAGTGTGTAAGTATATGAGAGCGTGTGTAAGTGTATATATGTAAATTTGTATAAAGATATATATATATATATATATATATAACGTGTATAATGTTGTTAATTTAATGTCCGTCCTCTTTATGCCTTACACGTTATGATTTGTGTTTTATGTTCATAAAGAGGGTTTTATCGAGGGACGGTGTTTCTATACGAAGGTAATCTAAAATAACATAGTACTTTCATATAAAAACGGCTCGCACAAGTATCCATCGCTTACTGAAGATTCGAATACGGAAAAACATGGCGCAAAGATGCCTCAGCGTCCTCGGCCTTGGAGGTCATCTTAGAAAGTGTACCTTCACGAATATCAGAATTGCTGCCAGATGAGTTCCTCGATACGTTTTAAATTTTTGAATGCCGCTACGTAAACGCGAACTGTTCCAACCACACGCAAGGATTTTATCGGATGGAAGGTAAGTCGTGGCGTCATCCATTCAAATATTGCCCGCTTCGCGTAACTTTGTAGGTCCCCAACCCCTCCTCCCCTACCGAGTAATATCCGGCGGGGAATCATGGAGCAAACAGCTGTGCATACGGTCACGCAGGCTCTGCGAGTCACGCACGAGCCACGCACTGCACCAGGGTTTATTGACTTCACTCTTGACAAGCCTTCCCTCCCTGCCACCCTTCTCAATGAAGGCCGCTGTGGCTGAGTGGCTAGTTGGCCGAAGTAGTATGGTTTGTTATGTTCGGGCGCAGGCTCCAGGAGTCGGAAGTGGAAGCCGTCTGCCATCTTTGATGACGTCACAGCCAGCGATCGGGCTCAGTGGCCCGGCGCGGATATGTTATCGTCAAAACATTTCTTCTAGTGGCAATATCACTTCTGAAATTAATGATTTTGCCACGAAATCGCTTTTTACCTTAGAAAATTTAAAAATAGATGTCCCGATTGGGTTTTCAAATCAGCAAAGCGGGTTCAAGGCACCTTGATGCAAGATCCAAAACTTCCTCTAACCGCAAGGTGGATTCGGAGCTCCTCAAAAAATGTGCTACATAGTTCTCGAAGCAGCAAAAGTACAGTATATACTGCTCAATGAGTCATATGGTCCTCAAAGTGACAGGGTGGACTAAAGGCTCCAAGCCAGGCCCAGTGGATCCTGTGGGCCAGCGGTCTTGTTTGTGTACATTACTAACCCTGACCACCATGTTGGATGCGACTGACCTTGACCCCAGTGATATTATACTCGAAAAATTGAGAAAAATTTAGAAAAATCGAAAAATTCTAAAACGTTGAAGGAAAAATTACATTACTGACCCTGACTGTCGTGATGTATCTATGTGACCTTGGCCCTGACCCAGGTTACCATAAACTCATAAACCCGAGAAATGTTGTAAAAGTTTGGCGACTCATAAGAATCTAGGGGAAAATTACATTACTGACGTCAAACACCATTTCGGATGTGTGTGACGTTGACTTTGACCCTAGTGAAACAGTCAGGATGCGACTGATTAGTTGGCTTCCCTCGGCCCCTCTGCCAAATAATCATTGCCATATTAGTCAATGAATCTTACAACACCCCGAAAGAGAATAATTGGCTTTAAATAACATGCATCCCTTATCCCCTCCCCCACACCACTAATACATAACTTCCTCACCATTTACTCGCCATAGCTGGACCCCCATCAGCGTACACCCATGTCACCTAACCAACACCCGACTCTCCACCTCCTTGCAATTTACTCGCCATAGCTCGATCCTCCTCCGCATCCACTCTCGCCAACAACCTACCATCCGACTCTACCCTCCCCGGCCCCTCCTACCCCTCGACAACTATCCCCAACCCATCACTCCAGCTAGTTTTCTCTGCTCCATTTACTCACTATAGTGCGACTTATAAGTCCCTCTCCACCACCATCAATCAGTTGCCATGTCTTGTCTGATTACTCGCTAAAATTAGACTCCCCCTCCCTACACCACAACCATGCCAGGTCCGTCTCACACTATAATAATTTTAGCCAGCTCCATGTACTCACTATAGCCTGACCCCCTCCATCCCACCACTATATTTAATTGCCTATTTCGTCAGCCCCATAATCCTTACTACCATTTACCCGCCATACCTCGAGATCCAACACTACCACTTAAGTGTGCTATTTGGGAAAATATTTAATGTTGGCGTCACATTGCTCGCTCGTGATTGGCTGTTGGTCACGTGCAATTGCGACCTCTGCATATAAATAACGTGATCAAAGTTGCACCACATCACAGATACTCGCCTGATGCGACAGATTATAGATCGTCTTCTCTCCCCTGACAATCGTAGCTATCATTTTGATCAGTTATATCGTGTTCCTCACTTCACTCAGAGCATTCATTATTATTATCAATTTTGCTCGTAGTTAAGCATATATTTTGGCACCAATGTTAAAATCTGCTCAAATTTGAAATACTGCTGTTGAAGAGTAGATCTCCGGTTCAAGCGTTTGTTTGATGACGTGCCTGCGACCGGTGCGCATCCCGACTTTCGTCTTTGGCGTTACCATCGCTGACTCCAGCTGGACTGCCTACGTTGTCGGCGATACCGTTCGTAAACCGTTAGGGTTAGTCACTTTAAACCTGGAATTTTGCAAGGCCAGCATAAGCTGAATCTGCCCGATGTATCTGACTATTGTCTAGGCTCTTAATAAGCACAGTTGACCACTAGTTTTAAATCATTGGCGATAGAGTCACAAACAATCAGACCAGCTGGCCATCAAACCATCAAGGCCGACTGGACATACCAACCGACAAAACTGACCAACTGCAAAGAGCAAGAGACAAGACTCTCTATGAATTGGAGGAGTGGTTGCGAAGGGAAACTGATTCGCTCTCACACCCTTACTTAGAGGTCACCTACTCCTAGTTCGCTGAGAGCAGGTAGCCGACCGCTGTCCAGTAACGTCGCCGACTAAGATGACTTAGTTTGGAATCCTCAATTGCAAATCTCGTCCACGCCCTCTCGGTTTCAAGTATTTCCTTCCCATTGGCCTCTCTAAGGATCCTGGAAACTTTTACTGCCGAGGAGTGTTGACATTTAGCTGCAGGAAATCCTTGTCAGCAAGGCCCGATTATTTTCTGAATACTAACAGATTCCTGGGGTCTTATTCAGCAACTTTAGCTTGCTCAAATATACGGAGAGCATAAATTTCAACGACAGTTATAAAACGACAGTTACTCGTTATGGTTTTTCTGTGGTATTCTGTAAGGCATCCGTTTACGTCTGTCATAGAGATATAGCATAGGTATGAAAATGTGGTAGACTCTGCCGTTGCATCAACTATAGCCAGTTCGCGGTATCTTCACACGCTTTGAATCAAACTTAAAAAAAAAATCAGTCTATTTATGACGTATTTCGTTGTTTAATTAATGTCGTGTTTCACAAGCATTGTATGTATAGATCTGTTAACATAAAAGTGTCTTATTTTTTGTTAAATTGAACTGTAACATATATTTTATCTACAAATTATAAAAGTTTATTTACAATTTATTAATTTCCATAAAAACAGAGAGAAAACAGGTGTGTTGGTAATTCATAGTAAGGAATAATTCTCAAGCAAAATATAATTTAACTGATTGCTTACGAATGCGGTGCCTAATCCCTTTGGTGTAATATTTTACACTTAGCTAAGCTTTATTTGCATGAGGCGGAGGATTAGCCTGAAAGTATAACTTTAACAGGGCTTCAGAAAAGTTGGACGTAACCATGAATGAACTATATCTTGTTGCTGAATTTAATTTGTTTCTGTGTGTGCCTTGTGTCGCATATTATGTTATGATAGTAAGATTTCAATTATAAATGTTATTTGTTTCTTAACACATTTCTGTTTAACACTTTTATGATACAAATTTTCAGATGGTACCAGTTCATTTTGAGCATCACGAAATAGCAGCTCTAAACCCGTGGACGAGTCAGCCAAGCGAAGCATAAGATAAACTTTATAAGTGTATTTCAGATTCACTATTTGTGCATAAATGTAATAAACTATTTATCTTCTGCGAAGCATTTTAATACGTATTTTTCTTCCTGGAATGTGCTTGCTCGAATTAACCTCAATACGTCTTTCCACCGTCATTCAAAAATACGCCTTGTCTATGAGTCTTGAAGACAGCTATTAGGCATTCTAAAGACCGCCATGACAACATTTTGAGTTACAGAATAGCATTTCACCCTATAAAGATAGTTAACGTGGTAACTGACTTTGTATAAAGACAGTAAAAAGTTACATATGTATTATGGAGCCTGCTTTTGCTGGGCGACAACCACTGGCAGTATTCTTGTTTGTGGTTGCAACCACTCGTGCTGAAGTAACCAGAACAGAACATTGTAAGAGCACCATGCATAACTACACTAGGGCTTCGTTTGCTTTGGTCAGCTGCTAGGTTATCAAGAAGCTCATTGCTCTAATTGAGCATATATCGATCCCTGCAACACGTGAGTCGCGCCTGGATAGTGGACGGCTTTATTTGGTGTTGTAATATAATACACAATGCAATATTAAAAGTTTGTTATTTTTTAAGATGGCAACACTGTAAACAAATGATTAGCTAAGTTCGATGGCAACCTCACAGTACCGCGACACACGGATGTTGAAATTATATTGTTCTTTCTTAAAACTAATAAATTGTTTATTCAAGTGATACGGAGTATTTCTTTATAAAACCTACAGGTTATGGGCCCAGACACCTAATCTTGTATGGTTGAAGTAAAATAGTGCACGTAAATACTGCAACAACAGTTGTTTAATATCGTCGACGTAAGAAGTGTCGTTTTGAGGTTAGCACGACCAAGCGGCAGCGTGGCGAGAAGGAAAACTTGTTCAGAACGGACAAGGAAGGAAAGTTTTTTTGCAGGAAGGAAGGAAGAGCAAGATGGATGGCATGGCACATCAAAGTACAGTTATTAAACTGGAAGGCGCCAAGAACTGGAACATCTGGAAATTCCAAACGTCAGTTTTACTGCGAGGTCAAGGTTTATATGATGTGGTCGAAGGTCGCACCTTGAAGCCAGAAGTTGTTACGGAGAGATCAGCCTGGGAAAGTATGGATGCGAAGGCTCAGACCTTACTGGTCACGAGAATGTCAGAAGACGTGATGCTGCACATTATCACATGCACTACTGCTGCGGAGATGTGGCGAAAATTACTAAGTGTATATGAACAGAGAAGTGAAACAAATATTCACATAATACAACAGCGATTCTTTCAATATAAGTATGAAGAAGGTACAGAAATGTCTGTTTTCCTGTCGAAAATTCAAGAAATGCAGAATCAGTTAAAACAGATGGGTGAAGAAATCTCGGATAAATTGGTCATAACAAAAGTGTTAATGTCACTGCCCGACGGCTATAAACATTTTGTATCAGCTTGGGAGTCGGCACCGGATGATAAACAAACTTATGAAAACCTGGTAGCTAGATTATTAGTCGAGGAAGAAAGATTACATGAGAAAGGAGGAGCAGCGCAGTCTTCAGCTTTCGTCGCTAAAAAAAGGGACAAGAGAAATATTAAATGTTTCAAGTGCAATAAGTTTGGACATTATGCAAGTGAATGCAGAAGTAATAATAATTCAATGGAAAATCGAGACAGTCGTAATAACCGGTCAGACAATAAATGTTTTTATTGTAATAAATCCGGCCATAACAAGAATCAGTGCCGCTTCAAGAAAAACAAGGATAGTAACGCGTTTGTGGTGTCAAACTCCTTCGAAAAACAATATCAAGAAACAGAGTGGTTAATTGATTCCGGCGCAAGTGAACATATGTGTTGCAAACGTGAGTTGTTTACCTCAATCACGAGTTTATCAAATAAATTCGTAATCTTGGGTGACGGAACGCAAATTAGTGCACAGGGGCGCGGACAGATGGCGGTACAAGTCTCAAATGGCAAAGAATGGATTGACACAACCATAGACAACGTGTTGTACGTGCCTGATTTAAAAACAAATTTATTCTCTGTGCAATGCGTCACTGCAAGAGGTTATGTCATGATGACAGATGAAAACTTATGCAAATTTTACAAGAAAAATAAGTTGTTGGCAATCGCGGAACGAGCTGGAAATATGTATTACCTGAACTTTCGCTATAAATGCGGGGTAGCAGGTACTGCACAAGTCAAGTCGGACATAAATGAGTGGCATGAAAAACTTGTTCATCAAAACATGATGTACGTGAAAAATGTTCTGAAAAACAATAATGTTACCGTAAACGATAGCTGTGTTGGGAAATGCGAAAGTTGTTTAGAAGGGAAAATTCATCGTTTACCTTTTTCTAACAGTCAAAGTAAAACAACGAGGACGTGTGAGTTAATTCATGCCGATACCTGTGGCCCCATGGAGGAAACATCTGTGGGAGGTTCGAGGTATTTTGTGGTGCTTAAAGACGACTATTCAAAATATAGAAATGTTTACTTCGTCAAAGGAAAACATGAAGTGAAAAAATGCATCGAGAAATTTATAAACAGAGCGGAAAATGAAACTGGAAATAAAGTGAAGTATTTCAGAAGCGATAATGGACTCGAGTTTGTAAATAAGGAGGTGGAAGGATTGTTTCTCAACCGGGGAATAATACATCAACGCACAGTCCCTTACACACCTGAACAAAACGGCAAGGCAGAGAGAGAAAATAGAACACTTATTGAATCTGCTAGAACCATGCTATGCGCTAAAAATCTGCCTAAGTCATTGTGGGCGGAAGCAATTAACACGGCAGCGTATGTGTTAAATAGAACTGGGAAGAGCACTGAAGTTGATAAAACTCCATACGAACTGTGGACAAAGAAAACTTTTGATATTCAAACATTAAAAATATTCGGTTCACCTGTGGTTGTCCATGTCCCTCAAGAAAAAAGGAAAAAGTGGGACTCTAAAGGAGAAAAAGGAATAGTAGTTGGTTACGGAGAAGACGTAAAAGGGTACAGAATATTTTTCCCACACAGGAACACTGTAGAAGTAAAACGGGACATTGTGTGTATAGAGCAAGAAAAGACACAAGAAAAACAGCAGTTGGTAACGTGTGAAGTGGAAAATTTGGTCTCAGAAGAAACCATATGCGTACCAGATACAAATGGGAGGGATGTTGATGAAGAACTGAGCTGTGAACAAGAACGGAGACCGTCAGAAAGTCAAGTCGAGACCGAAGGTAGTGATTATGAACCATGTTACAGTGGTAAAGAAACAGAAACTGAAGTCACCATCTCCTCAGAAGCTGACGATGCACTACAAAGTTCACCAGATACTCACCAAGATCAGCGGAGAAGCAAACGAGCGAGAAACCAAACGTCGTTCTACAAGTGTAACAATATTTATTCGATGGATGAGGAGCCAAAGACGTAAGAAGAGGCAATGAGAAGAGAAGATGCAAGTAAGTGGAAAGAAGCTATAAGTAGGGAATTACAGACTCTAAATGAAAACAATACATGGGAGGTGTGCGATACTTCTGTAAATGAAAAGACTGTAAGCAGTAAGTGGGTTTTTAAGATAAAGAAAACTGGTAATGATATACAGTTTAAAGCTAGGTTGGTAGCTAGGGGTTTTGAACAAAATGATGACTTGAATTTAAATGAGATTTATGCACCTGTGGCTAAATTGTCAACTTTCAGATTATTCACAGCCACAGCAACCGAGCGTAACTTACCTATTTACCAAATGGATGTAACTGGGGCGTATTTATACGGGGAAATTGATGAAGAAATTTCTATTCATTTACCAGATGGGGCATATTTTGATGATAAAAAAATATTGTCAAGTTAAACAAATCTTTGTATGGTCTAAAAAAGTCACCCAAATATTGGAATGAAAAGTTCAACTCAGTTTTAACTAGAGGAGGCTTTGTGAGGTCACAGTGTGACTCATGTCTTTATTCAAAGTGCAATGATAAAGATCAAATGTATATTCTAATATACGTTGACGATTTGTTAATTTTTGGCACAAATGAGAACCAAATTTCTGATGTCAAACTAATGTTACAGAAAGAATTTAAAATGAAAGATTTGGGTTTAGTATCTGATTTTCTTGGAATAAATGTCAAACAAAACTTAGAAAGTGGTGTAACCAAATTAAGTCAGAAAAGCTATTTAGAAAATGTATTGAGGAAATTCAAAATGGAAAACTGTAAGCCAATGTCAACCCCCATGGACCAAAATTTTAATGCTAAAATGTTTGAAAATAAGGAGTGCCAAACAGATCAAAATATTGAAAATGTATGTAGACAAATGATAGGATGCTTAATGTATGCTGTCTCAGGCACAAGACCAGATCTGTGTGTAGCTGTTTCTATATTAAGCCGATACCAAAACAATGCAAACGATGTACTGTTAACGGCTTTAAAAAGGGTATTAAGATATGTAAAACATACTATTGATTATAAATTGGTTTATAAATGTAATGATAAATCGCTAGTGGGTTACTGCGATGCTGATTGGGCAGGAGATCTCAGAGATAGAAAATCCACCACTGGCTATTGTTTCATATATTCAAATTGTTTGATTTCATGGTGTTCAAAGAAGCAATGCTCTGTAAGTCTCTCATCAACTGAGTCTGAATACATAGCAATTAGTATGGCAGCTAGTGAAGCATGTTGGTTACAAAATTTGTTAAATGATTTTAGGGTAAAAATTGTTGACCCGACTACAATTTTTTGTGACAACCAGTCCGCAATATCGGTTGCAAATACAAGTAGTGTCAAGCGGTTAAAACATATCGATATTAGATTTCACTATATTAAAGAATTAATAATAAAAGGTAGAGTGTCTCTGAAATATGTAAAAACTGAAGAACAGTTAGCTGATATGTTTACAAAAGCCCTAAACAAAGAGTTAATTTTTAAATTCACTAATCAGTGTGGAGTAACCATGTAAATTTATTTGTGTAAAATTTAGGTAAATATTGCATTGAGGGTGGGTGTTGTAATATAATATACAATGCAATATTAAAAGTTTGTTATTTTTTAAGATGGCAACACTGTTAACAAATGATTAGCTATCAAGCTACCGTTGGAGTGTCATGGCGCTGTGTGCCTTGTTGAACTTATATTGTTCTTTCTTAAAAATAATAAATAGTTTATTCAAGTGATACGGAGTATTTCTTTATAAAACCTACATTTGGATTATTATGGCACAGCCCTGCTTTCTACTTCACCTATATGCTTTGAGCGTGATAGGGTAATTAAACCGTTTGCGATATGAGTTTTTCTGGCGTTAATAAATATGAAATTGCAAAGGGCTGACAGCCAAAAATAAATGTTTATAAAATTATTTGTTCTTATGAACAGTTCAGTACAACACGAGGATATTTTTACACAATTGAATTATCTAGATTTATTAAAACAGCCTTACTTTTTTTATGTGTAAGACATATTTAAAAAATTGGTGCGTATACTTATGTACGCGCGTTAGAAGTTTTACTTATTTGGCGTGACTAAAATAAAATTATTTTACGTATGTCACCATTTCGCGCTCATATTCATTCAAATCCTTTCCCATATCATAACTGAATTCAAACTATATAATTGAAATGTTTTTCAATTTGCCTATTACATGAACTGATTTTCTGTCGGGTTTAAATATAACCACGCACTATATTGGGTATCTTGCGTATTTGAGGTTAACTTTACTTTAATTAACCTCAAATACTTGAAAATACTTTCAATATTTTACTATACAATTTTTGTCACTAACAAATTTTTCACAGCACAATGTAAGTAAAATTTAATTTATTAAATATACGTGCATACGCACGCATATTTAAAGCATTAAAAAATTCTCTTATTTACAAAAATTTCACATGAAACCCGCACTGCATAGTTGGCACTCAGAATAGCGAAGCATGCAGAGAAGAGCATGAGTTAGTTTTTGACATGAAATGGTCACCTTCCGTCTGGCAGAGAGGACCGTTCGTTTCGTGGGAAAAGTCAGCTGGCACTTTAAATATTTCCGGTAAACGTACCGTTAGAATGTAAAATCCAACAAAATTGCTGTGAGGTCAGCTATATATAGATATATACGTATTTCAGTCAATACTTCCCAGTCTTATGTGTGTGTTTTAACTTGAGGGTATAATTATTCTCTTTTCTGAAACGGGTTTTCACGAAAATATTATGGTGGTGTCTGATCGAGAGATTTCAGATGTGAATATTTTAGTTCCCCGCCCATTGATCACGCGAGCAACTAATTAATCTTCTTCGTGATTGCAGTTTTTTATGATCTTTAATTTTTCCTCCTTGATTAGACTCGCACGCAGTTGTGGTGGTAGACGGGCATCATCGTAGGATCTCGCACGAACTGCGACCGGCACACCTGACTGGAAAACGATCGTATTTTACGATATTCTTTTTCGTAGCAATACTGATTAGGATCCGGTCGTGTTGCTCTAATTTATTTTGGCTAAGTAAATAGCGCGGGTGTTTAAAGAACGTGAGTATACTCCATTAACTGTTATTCCCAACTTTTTTGAAACCCTTCTAAAGTTCTACTTTCTGGATATTCCTCCACCTCACGCAAAACAAAACTTAACTAAGTTCTAGAAAATTACGCCAAAGGGACAACGCACCGCATTATTACTTACCCAGTGCAATAATATTTTGCGTAAGAAATGCTTCTTAAAGACTGTTCACGGTAAAAGGAACTTTTGGAAGCCCTGCTGAAGATGCACCCTGTGTATTCTTCCACCATATGTAAGATTAACATTATAGTGGGCCTCGTCACTTTATTCGTACGTCGGCCATGTGAAACTGTCGTATTATTAAAAAAGCAAATATTTTACAAATTTGCTTATTTGTGCACTTATAATAATATAAAAAAACAGAAAGCAAAATAAATAATTTCTGTATTCAAAAATGTTTACTAATTTTTTTAATTCAACGTTAAGACAAGGAACTACTTTCTATCCAACGTCGATACCAGCATTAATGGCCGCACACCAGTCAACGTTCCCATGAAATTATATGCAGGTAAGGGCAGTGACATTTTACGAAGTTGATTTTAAAAGTGCTCAAATAAACGTGAACAGCTTATACTAGGAATTACCGACACAACTATTTTCTTTCTGTTTTTATAAAAAAAAAATCATACATTAAATATTCTAATTTATGTTTAAATATATATATAAAACATAAATTTAACCACTAATACGATACTTTTGTATTAAAAAAGTATAAAACGCTTGTGATACGTGCCATATGTCGGAAACAACCAGGCACGTCAAGAACGGGGGGATTTTTCAAAGGTTTGATCATAAGAGTGTGAAGAAACAGTGAATAGACTATAGAAGTTTTACGTACACACAAACTCGAATTAGGGATAGCTATGAGTTAACCTAAATACGAGTCACTAAGTCAGTTAAGTAGCTGTTAAAGATTGATAAAGACAATCGAATGAACTGGTAACCACTGTCTCGAGTAGCGAGATTCACTGTAACTCAGCTTATACGATTAGAGCGCAGTACAGTACTACAACGTGCCATTATACCGGTACACCGTTAGAAAAAACTTTATAACTTATAAATCGATTAAATCATCAAACGTGTGACCCAGAAGAGGTACCAAAGATTTAACTACGCAAAAAAAACTACTTCGATGAACTCATGCTATCACAAAAAACGATGGCAGCATCGACTAAAAGAAAATTTCGCACCCAGTCACCCACATAATGTTATCACCGGAGCATTTTCTGGAAGCCACAATTGTTCAGAGTTCAAATGACGTCACAATTATCCCTTGTCGTTACCGTCACACTCCGGCGTGAAACAAACCCCCGCGTCGGGCGAGGGACAAAGGGGACGAGATGACAATAAATCGAAAAAACCACAATTTTTTTTTTAAGAGAAAAATTATCCCCCCAGTGGGTTTGACAGCCACGTATTCCCAGAGTTCCGCAAGGCGACTATCGCCTCGGGCGATCAGAGCCAGCCGAGCCTGATATCCCAGATTAAGTAGCGATGTAAATGAACCCTCGCTTGTATATTCATAAAGCGGCCTTGCGGCGGCCGAGGGAGGGCGGTTAAGTGATAAATAAAGCCTTGTGTGGCCAGCCTTCGTCCAACCCACCCCCTTACAGTCCATTACTCGCACGAACTCTCGGATTACTCGTTACATAAACACGGCAAGCGGGAAGGGGTTGTGTGCCTGCAAAGGAGGAGGGGGGAGTCTTATCAGGACCTAGTAGCCTTAATTCAATAAGCTGGCCCCGGAGGGTGGGGGATTGTATATCACGACATTGCGTCGGCCTGCAATTCGGTGGCGCCCGTGCGGACGAGAAACAAAGAGACCGCCTGTCTTACGAGCCTGCCCGAAATTGGGGTCGGGTTGGGATTTATCTTCTCGCGGTTTACCTTGCGGACGGTGATAAACCCGCGAGTTGTCGAACGCGCTGTAGGCTCGAAGAGGAGATTAAGGCGGCCGCCTGGTCTAAGGTTGGGTGTGAGGCGAGGGGATATTAGTGGGATCTGCGCGCACGATGATGAAACGACTGCAGTGTTTGTTTGGCAACTTAAAGGAAACAAGTAGAATCCCATCTCATTTATGGCTGTGTGTAACTTTTAACGGGTAAGTTTTGTACCTAACGGTTGTAGACCTCAAGGGTCGGCCACACCCCTTTTTTGTATAAATTCTTCGTGTTCGCGTCATAGTTTCGAATTCATAGTAATAACTGATAATGTACGATTGTAGAAAATTTACATATAACGAGTTGATATTTTTGTGCGTAATATTAATTGTGTTTTCTGTTTGTTGTAAAACGTCAGGAATATATTTATACATTATCAGTTAGTTCCTGCCTATTTGCAAGCTGTGAATAACACACAGTGAACATTATATACAAAAGTATTAAACAACTGGTAAATTGTACATTTTCTAGAATCAAAGATTTCCAATAATACCTCTAACTTAAATAATGACACGAAAACGAAAAAAATTTTCATAATAGGTGAAACCAATCCTTAAGCGTAAGATTTTGTACAATTAACAGGGAAATAATTGTAGTGTTATGTAAACTTCAAAAAATAAATTTTAAGTGCTACAAATGTTATAATGCTAAAATTTTGAAACAAACCTTAATATCTTTGAATCAACTTTTACGGGTTTAAGTATTGTGGTGTTTACACAACTGAGTTCATAAAAATGTCACTGTTAATTTAAAACTCCGGCAACATAGTACTTTCAAACCATTAAAAATCAACTTTAAACTATCGTCGTATGTGAAAATCTACTCTTCATTTAAATAGGATGGTTACTCTGCAACGAAGTTCGCCTACAATTTTTTATACTTAATCTAAACGTGTTATCAGTGTTTTAAATTATTTCAGTATCCATGCCAGTATTTCTATGTGAAATGGCAAATGGCAAATGGCAAGTCTTGGGAATGTAGGAACACGAGAGATGTATAAAATATAATATTTCTGTGAATTCATAAATGTCTGTAATTTTTTTAAGTAGTTCCTTGTATTTATTTAATTATTTTTCTTAATGTCAATATGGGACAGTGAAAATTAAAGAAAATTTGTGAAACCCCTACTGGGTTTATGGTTCGTTTGCGGTTAACTGAGCATTTAAAATCAGCTTTTGAAAACCAAAGTCTGCAGGTTTATAACTCCGTGTATTTTAACGACCAAGCTCACTGGCGCATTCTCAGTTAAGTTTGCAACGAAGTACGAAAAGTAGTCCCATTTCTTAACATCATGTTTCAAGTGTAATGTATAAATTTATGTTCACTGAAATTATTTTATTTACTTTCCGTTTTTTTGGGCGCATAATAATATTTAGCAAATTAGAAGCGTAGAAAATCCAAACTGTTTAAAAATTACACGTGATCGGCGCAAGAATAAAGTGACCGAGTCCATGCAATGTTAATTTTGCATACTGTGGAACAATACAGATCAAGCAGGAATGTTGACCACAAGCAGAACTTNGAGTCCATGCAATGTTAATTTTGCATACTGTGGAACAATACAGATCAAGCAGGAATGTTGACCACAAGCAGAACTTTCAATAGTGTTCAACTGATTGTGAAGAGCTTTTGGTAAGAGTTTATAGTTCATCCGTTCTCTCATTTTTACTGTTTTTTCAGTGATTTATATTCTGGATGGTTCACTTTAATTAAACAAATTCTGTAGACCTGCTTATGAAATTTTTTTTAGAAACTGCGTAATTATTTTTCTGCTATACATAAAAGTTAACAATACCATATAACCTTCAAACAGTATACATGCTTCGATCAGAAATCACAGTGATATTTTCATAAATCTTAATACAATATGTGTATGTGTATATATATATATATTTATATATATACTGCATTTAAATTTATGAAGATATCACTGTGACTTCTGATCGAAGCATGTATACTTTATATATATATATATATATATATATATTGTGCAAGGCAATAAAAATAGCGCACACAGAAATATGCATCGGATGGTACTGAAACAGAAACATCATTGTGATTGTGGTAGTGGTACATGATGGGTAATACCTACACATGATCACAAAAACAGAGCCAGCAGGACAATTACATATTGAAATTGTAGTACGCCGTCTGATCATCTTCAATAGTGCGTCGCAGCCCCTCGCACTGCGATACACGGTGGAAAACTGTCTGGCATGGAGTCCAGCAGACGCTAGATGTTGTCGTGTGGCAGACGAACCCACTATTTTTGAACGCTGTGTTCCAAATCCCGGATACTGTGGCATGGTGGCAGCTGGCATTTCAACTGTTCCCACACATGCCCGATCGGTGACATGTCAGGGGAGCGGGTACGTCATGGTAGTGTTCGGACATGACGGGTACGACTGGAGGTTACATTGCTGGAAAATCGCACTTGGAATCCCGGCCAGAAATGGGAGCGGAAGGGGGCGTAGGGCCGTCAGTGTTACACGTAATATGACGAGAGTGGATTGGCTATTGTGGGCTACGGCTCCCCTGACTGTGCCTTCCGTGGGGGGAGTGTGCTGCCCGATAGCGAGACTGGGATTTCAGCGTTCACCAGCAGCCTTCGACACCCGGAGGCGATGATCATCAGTCCCACAACACAGCAGCACTCATTACTTAACACCACAAATCGCCACATTGCTCTGGTTCGGCACCACTGCACACAGAGATGCCACTGTTGCAGAGTTAATGGCAGCACGTGTAATGGGCGTTGGGATCGCAGATCGATCTTCACGGCGCCTCGGGAAATGGTTCTCCGAACGTAAGGAGCCCCGACACTGGTTAGCGTCATGGACTGGGTCGCTAAGGGATACCTCCGAGCCTGGCAGCACACGACCCGCCCATCACCTCGACTGGTAGTTGACCTCGTCCGTCCCAAGTGTGCTGGTGTCTTCACGTGTCCACTGCTCCCAACAGCACCGGGCAGTACGGTCCGAACAATCCACGTGTAGAATATACGGCGATATGACCACCCTGCGGTTTTCAGCCCGATTGTGATAACTCTTTCGAGGTCCGTATTTGGGATGTTCCCTGCATTCTTCTCCACTCTGTACGCTTGCTTGGTATCGTCTGATGTTTCTGGCGTTAACGCGGCTTCGACTACACGCCACCGCTGGTGGGAGCTTGCAGCCCCACAGCTGGGTGTGCGGCCAAATGCAAACGCAACAGCATGGGATCATGTGCATACGAGAACGTACTATCGCTATTTGCATTTATTCATGCTTGTCACATTTTCATTGCTATTTTCATTCCCCGGCAGTGTAGGGTTTATCCGGCGTGACGTTACACACTCTAAGGGATGATGGACAAGGGCGCCAGCATCCATTTGAGATAGAGAGCCCCGGTCTACAAACGCCTCCGTCGAACGTTGTAACCGAAACACTGTTGGGATGGCTGTTATAGTGGAATGCGGCAACTTACAGAACTGTGAACGAATTTAATTTACTAATGTGCTACGTACATGACCGGCAAGCTAGGAATACCACATTTAAAAACTGGTGTTAAAAGGTAGTTCCCCAGCTTTGATGCAGGCATGACGTCACACGAAGCTCTGTCACATCCGTCATCGACATACCACATGCCATGAGACGTGTATATCACCTCACATACAAGGGATGGGGAACACGACATGATTCGGATACAGGACATATTGTTAGACTGGCAGCATCGAGATACCACATGCCATGAGACGTGTATATCACCTCACATACAAGGGATGGGGAACACGACATGATTCGGAATGTCCTCATATTGTTAGACTGGCAGCATCGACATACCACATGCCATGAGACGTGTATTAGTGGAGTGTATGTTCCCTACCCCTTGTGCTGTACTAAGCCTTACAGGACATATTGTTAGACTCGCAGCATCGAGATAAGCGTGCTTAACTGACACACTCCAGACACCCAGTTCGATTCCCGGCTCGGGAAAGAATGATTACCTAATTCGCGGGCTTCAAGGCAATGTTAGTACTTAACACTTATGACATTAAACGTAGTGCATTCNGCTGTACTAAGCCTTACAGGACATATTGTTAGACTCGCAGCATCGAGATAAGCGTGCTTAACTGACACACTCCAGAATGATTACCTAATTCGCGGGCTTCAAGGCAATGTTAGTACTTAACACTTATGACATTAAACGTAGTGCATTCNCAGAATGATTACCTAATTCGCGGGCTTCAAGGCAATGTTAGTACTTAACACTTATGACATTAAACGTAGTGCATTCTTCCACCACGTCCCGACCGTTGTATTCCACTGTAACCGGCATCCCAGTTAGACAGAAGCGTTTCCGGACCGGGATACCGTATCTCAAATGTATGCTGGTGTCCTTCTCTATAGTCCCTGAAAGTTTGCAACTTTACTCCGGATGCATCCTATATATATATATACACACTGAAGAGCAAAAGAACTGGTACACCTGCCTAATATCATGTAGCCCCCCCCCC
>NQII01005122.1:88211-106648 GCA_002778355.1 Clitarchus hookeri | reverse complement strand
CCCCACAAGCACGCAGAAGTGCCACAAGACGACGTGCCATGGACTCGACTAATGTCTGAAGGTATGCAGGAGGCAATCCACACCATGAATCCTGCAGGGCAGTCCACAAATCCATTTTGCGCCAATTTGAGAAAGGGTTGCACGTCTTTCACGGTTAATGATTCTCGTCAGAGTCGTCGTTTGTGTACTGCTCTTTCGCGATCTTTTTCCGGCCGCAGCGATGTCGAAGATGTGATGTTTTAACGGATCCCCGATATTCGCGGTACACTCATGAAATGGTCGTAAGCGAACATCCAAATATTATCGCTACCTCGGAGATGCTATGTCCCATATCTCGGGCACCGACTAAAAAAAACGTTCAAACTCACTTAAATCTTGATAACCTGCCATTGTAGCAGCAGCAACCGATCTATCTGCCGACCGCATCGCGTTCCTCTGATCGGTTCCATACCTCTGTTATTTTCATACGCATGCCTACACCATTTTTTTTGGCTCTTATGTATCTAATATATATAATTCTCCCGTCACAGTGTTAGTCACTGAACTCCTCCGAAACGGCTGAACCGATTTTTATGAAATTTTGTATGTATAGTCGGTAGGTCTGAGAATAGATTTATATCAATTTTTTACACCCCTAACTAATAAGGGTAGCCACCCCCAAACAATTTTTTTTTATTGTTTGAACTAAATTTTTATTTTTTATTTTTTTATGATGTGGCATCAAAAAATACATACCCTCCTAAATTTTCGCCCTTCTACCACCAACCCTTATTTTTTTATAGCGATATTAGTAATTTAATAAATTTTACCCTAGGTCGATAACTGATCAATTATCATCGATCATTTATCGATCTAGGTTACAATTTATTCCCACCAGGTGTCTCCCAGTGACACAGCAAAACAACGTTTGCCGGGTCAGCTAGTGTATATATATATATATAAACACACACAGAGTGTCTCAGAACGCGCGCGTAAGAACCACACCACGTGACTCCTGAATGAAAATGGAGACGAGACTGTTAGTGGCAGAATGTCGTACGATGACATCTTTCGTGCGCAATGCACAATGCGGCAACACAGCACGGAGTACGTCCCCTCTTGCGCTCCACTAATATCGTACTACCATTGGTCTGGTTATCTTATTATGGGCGCGGGTTCAAAAACCGCCCAGTCCTAACATTTGGTCAACATGTAGTTTACATAATGTGTTGACCATTGTGCAAATGAGGTGGCTAACTCCGTGCTGTGTTGCCACATTGTGCACGAAAAATGTCATCGTACGACATTCTGCCACTAACATTTTCGTCTCCAATTTCATTCAGGAGTCACGTGGTGTGGTTATTATGCACGTGTTCTGGTGTTCTGGGACTTCCTGTATATAAATAATATATATAATACCTATGTGTGTGTATGCACTCACGTATACACGTATCTTAGTACATATAAATAATTCGAACCAAACATTTCTTTAAAAAAATTTTTTTGGATCGAACTACTTTGAGTATTTCGTATATTCAAAACTGCGGTTCATAAATTGAAGGAAATTAAATGCCTGTTAATTTTTTTTAATTTAGAAATCATTTTGGTGTTAGAAACTGCATAATAAGTATTTTTCCTGGAAAATAAATTTTACTTTTATTGATGCCGTTAAAATAATTATCGTATATAATATTACAATGCAAAATATTATTGCCACGCGCAATTTATTTTCCAAATTATCGCGCTTTCAAAACGTGAAATTTTTAAACTCTTTTGTAAACAATAAAAACGGTTTCCTATTGGCTACCGTACGTGTGACGTAGTTGTACATGCTTTTGTTTTGGTACATGTTTTGGTCTCGCCGTCATAATGTCATAATGCGTGTGAACGTATTTTCGGCCGGTTGCCGTGAATTACTAAGAAACTTTGAAAAACGGATGAAGTTTATTTTGGAAACGTATGTTTCTTGCAGAATTTACTGATACTTTTAACATTATTTTGCTTCAATTGTCGCCGCTTTCGTCGATGTTTGAAATGTAGCTGGCGTTTCAAAACACCATTTTATACACGAGTAGGCAGTGAATTTAAACAGTTAGGAAAATATTTTATTCAAGAATTTTACTTTATTTTAGACTCTGTCATTATGTTTAATTAAACATTTTCCTGTAAACCCATACCTTACAATTCTCAAAAACGTGAAGCCTTTTGTGGGCACATTTGACGAACATTCTATTTCCGTACGCATATTAATTATAGTATTGTCATTTTGAAATACCAGTTTTTTTTTAGATTGGTTCTACAAACTAAGAATAAAATTAAGCCTCTACAGATTAAATTAGCACTACACGAGTTTTATTAAATAAATATTTTTAACGTAGACCTTTGTAATTGGTATGAACAGGAGCATTTGACCTCAAAGCTATGAGGCAATTTTCAACGATAAAAATATTAGTGATTATATCTGACAAAGGACATTTTTGGATGTTACTAACAAAGTGCAAAAACACGTATCTGTCATATAGTGTAAGCTACTTAAGCTTTCATGAAACGTAAAGGCCATTTCTCGTTGGCCGCATAGGCACCGGCTTTAAAATAAACATTACCGTGTTGCGATTTAGGCCAATGCAATCACGGTAAGGAAACACATTAACTTAATGCTGGAATTATTTTCAGGCACAAAACATAAACTTTTGTCGCAAATTGCCTAGTGTTTTACGCTTCTCAACTACGTTTAGTGATGTTTCGCAATTTGGTTTTTAACTCAAAATATTCATATGTATCTTATCAGGAGTACATTTTGTTGTATTTTTGCTTAGTGGAACTATGCAACACTTGCTGGTGTTCGATGACACAACAATAGCATTAAAATCTTCCGAAACAAGAAAATGCAATAAAAAAATTCCAAATGCACACGTTACCCGCTAAGGCATTTGCATGTAAACAGCGAAGTCCAACATGCATACTGACGTCGCATGCACAAAAACATGGCGGCGTCCGTTTTCCCGCGTAAAATCGTAGTCTGTTTTAAAATGCGTTACTCTAAAGTTATATACACATAAATAAAGAAAGGATTACGGCGTGAGTCTTAAAATTAATCATACTCTCACGTGGTTGGCAGAAAAAAAAAGTAGGAAAAATCCCAATTGCTTGCCAGTGATTTATTATGGAGCACTGAGGTAATATTTGTTAAAGTGAAAACCGCCCAATTCTTGCGACGTCTTTTTGTTGTAAATTATAGAAAATAATAACATTCTCGTGCAGGGTAACATAAAAGTTTATGTCTTCGTACACTACAGAGTCTGATAGTTGGCCAACGTTAACGAGTAGCGTGAATAACTTTCCCTGTGAAATTTTTGCTTCATGAAGAAAGTCTTACAATAACAACATTAAAAAATAATTTATAAACTTATATTTTCTACTGTAAAAAAATTTTCTTTTCAAAACGTTTGAAACTATTTGCTTAGCCACGAGTAAAAACCAGAAAGTGGAAATGTTGAATAACAGAGAAGACTTCCTTATGAACCATTTCCGACTGCGTTGCACCGATTGTGCTGTGCCCATACGAACAAGCGAGGAGCAGTCCAAAATGAAGTGACAGCTGCCGGACGACGTCTCATTGGTAGATGAATGAACTGTGAGTCGATCTACACTGTGCAGCTAGCTGGGACGCAAAATTACATCGCAATGTATTTTAGGCACAAATTCGTGAACGTTTGCGCCATTTCCAGATATCTGTTTAGATTTAACTTATTTGTTTAACTTCCTAGTATCCCTCGCACACCCTAGCTGCTTAAAGAGGGAGATTTTTGTTAAAAGTAATTGATACCAACACGAAAACAACCTCAGAAACAAAAAAAAAAAATGTCTGTGCAAATAACAGTTCATCTTGCAGGCATTTACGAGATTAAAGAACCAAGTTAATTTGAAATATCCAAAATCAAATCCGGCGAATATTTCATTCTTTTCTATTATCATATCTGTAATTAGCTTACCACTAAAGGCATGTAATCCTACTAAATGTATTTGGTTTAATATTTTAACAACATGGATCGAAAACTTGCATATAATTACAGTTGACAGTTTCTTTCTTTTTTTTTTGTTGTGAAAATCGAGATAATTTTACATTATAGTATCTTAATATTGATATTATATGTACATGACCAGTGTATCAATTTCATGATCGTTTCTCGAACAACAAAAATTTCTAAATGGTTTTTTTTTTTTTTTTAAGGGCTGCTCCTTCTCACATTTAAATATTTTGTCGTCGTATCTTACACGGTTTAGAAAATTTTGTTTTGGTTAAATGTTTTGAAAAAAAAAAAATGTTTCACTTAAGAACTAGCATTTTCATTTGGAAAATAATGGACAACTAAGTTAAGTGTTTTATAATGTACCAATTTTCTCAAAAAATGTTTAATATATATTGGTACAGTTTCACCATTAATAATTCTTACCGTTACTTATTGCTATTTCAGGCGTACCCCTCATTTTATTAATTGCTCTTTTAAAATAATCCTAAGCTACGGTTAAGGACGATAATAAAATCCATGAAATTATATGAACAACCCTAACCACCGTTACAGTTGTTAAATGAAAAAAGTTTAGTTACAAAAGGAGGGATAAAACTGTAGTAATACTTAATTACATATTTAACTAAATTTAATTCTTGCGATCTGAGTAATAATTGCAAATAATACGCGGCAAATCCAAACGCAAAATGAAATTTTATGTTTTAGGTACACCGAGTACGGCACATCCAAGAAGAAGGAAACAGATTTGAATCGCAATGATTAGGTTCGTTGTCCGAGTCATATTAAAAATAATATAAACCACTTATAAATTAATTTGTCATATACATTTAGGTAGCTACATAAATTGTTGTATTCCTAGCTTATATTAAAAGAAGTCCACCAAGGATTCCGAAGACTGTAATAAAAATTACCAGAGCACGCTTTATTCTCATCCATAATCTTCACGAGTGAGATAATTTAGTTCTTCGGTCGTGGCATTTCTTTCTCTCGCGGCTTTAGCCGGGCGGAGCGTGTTGCTTTTATGCCTTAAACTTCTTTTATTTTCTGCCATTCCTCGCTCTTTAAGAAAGACAAAAAAAAAAAAAGAAAAAGAAAACGAAAAACAATTTCGGCTTCTTTCACTCTGAGGAAGGAAACATTTTAACATTTATTTTGTGCGGACCTACAATTAATCAAATCGGAAGACGTTTTATTACGCCGGGAGGGTGGATGGAAATGAGCTAGGGTGGTTCAGGAGGATGAGAAGTGGTTTGGAGGAGGGGAGGTGGGGAGGACGATGGCGCCTAGACGGTGCAGCGGGCGACGCGGCGCTGGAGCGGAGTGATACAAATGTCGCCGCGGAAGTGAGGCGCTTCCCAGACGCCAGTCCTACTGGAGGCGCGGCGTGGGTTGACACGCAGTTTCTCACTGCGCGAAATTCTGAAACAACATACGGTATATATAGTCTATTAGTGGTTTCTTCATAATTTTTTTAACAAACATTTGAAAAAAAAAAAACACCATTTATGACGCGTTCGCTTCTTTCCTAAATGTGTCGTGTATCACAAGACTTTTATACTTGTGTTAACGCAAAAGTACCTTACTTTTAGTTAATTTTAACTTTTACTTATATTTTATCTGTAAATCGTAACATTCCATTTATAACCAAAATTAATGTAGAAAGAGAGATGCTTAGTAAGAAATTGTTCTTGTGAAAAAAATATTATTACACTGAGTGCGCACGAATGCTGTTCGTTGGCTCTCTGGTGTATGGTTCTAAACTATGTTTGCATGAGACGGAGAACTAATCCTGTAAGCAGATTGCTATTTACAAATAATAAATTTAATTAATAAAATTTTCAATAACCTGAAAAAAAATATTGTTTTTAAACAACTAAAATCATTAACAAATAAAGAAGGTATCGAAACCTTCTGAATTATTTGATAAATTATGTGTAAAAATTTGACAGTTCCTGTATTTAAAATAAAGTCCGTATCACATTTTCATACAGTCCAGATTCCACCATCCCGAAATGTTTTAGAGATCTCCGAGCACCCTCATGCACAGTAGCCTTCAACCTGTTGGGTACCACGCTCTCGTCCACCCACACCGCAGAACCACTCATCTGCCGTCGTTTCGTATCCGCCACCGTCCATCCACTCCACTGGAGTCCCTCACTGCACCAGATTGAACCTGATAACCACACTTCAGCCAGGTGGTTTCCACAAAGAACTGCCGACCCTCCAACTGCGGTGGTATTTATTGTGCCGTCGGGCATAGCCAAGAAATTTCTCCAAATGCCGCGTTGCACCGAGGGTCATAGTTACTAGAATATTCTCGCTCATCCTCTAAAGTCGTCGACTCCTCCAGACGAGAAGGGGAGGGATGTGACGCTAGCCAGGTTAGTTATCAATCATTCTCCCGACTGCCGGGCGACGAGGCGACGGAGCAGTGAGCCGCCTGCCTGTGTGTCACTCCTCCTCCTCCTTTCTATACGGCGCCGGACCGCGCATAACAGGAGCATGTGCCCAGTACGGCCCTCCGCGCGTCACAATACTGCAGAGCAGCGCTTCCCAACCTTTTCCATCTCCCGTACCCCTTGAGTAGGATTTTTATTTTCAAGTACCTCCTTCCCTCCAACCCCCCTCCCCTAACCATCCATCATACACATACCTCCATAAAATAAATGTTTTTGACATTAAGTAATGTTGTTTTTAATCGTTAAATGGTAATAAAAGACGCATCATATATAAAGTCTTGATTTTACTTTACAATCCAAAATTTGGTTTAACAATGAAATTACATCCAAGAATAATGAATAATTTTTTCTCATTATTTTTAAAACATATTATTATCATGAATGTTTTNCAATGAAATTACATCCAAGAATAATGAATAATTTTTTCTCATTATTTTTAAAACATATTATTATCATGAATGTTTTTTAAGAAAAGCTTTGTGATGAAAAGATAACTCAATGAGATCCTTAAGCTTGAATGCCAGAGATTAACTTCTTAAATTCCGGTTCAAATGATGATAAGTGCAGCCTCAAATCAGGAGCTGCTTCAAACTTGTTTCGATGTTTATTTTTGATGAAAGCATACGAAGAAAAATCCTTTTTTACAAGTACTGAGCTTGTAAAAGGNACTTGTTTCGATGTTTATTTTTGATGAAAGCATACGAAGAAAAATCCTTTTTTACAAGTACTGAGCTTGTAAAAGGCAACAAGTATTTCAGGGCTTTACAGCTGAGACTTTAATATTCTGTCCTCATAATGCCCAGAACTAAGTTAGATTTGCATGATTGAACTCAGATTGCAGAGACGAATCTGTTGACATTTCTATCAGTTCTTCTTTGTCTGAGATTGACAATTTGTTATCTTGCTCAAAAAAAACATTGATCAATAGGATCTGAAATCCAGTTATCTTCACAGCTTCGCTCAGGAAAGTAGTGCCTGAACGACACGTGAAGTCCTTTTAAGTGTGATTCTATACCAGATTTCACTTCTTTGGACAGTTTAAGATTATTTTTAGCTAGGAAACTGTGAAGAGTGTTGAACGCTTCACTCTGATCCTTGATGATACAGGATTCCCAAAAGTGTTATTTCTTAATCAATGATTCAATTCTGTCAGTATTTTTGAAGATTGTGATCCTACTATTTTGTAATCCTAAATTTAATTTATTTATATCTGAAAAAAAAATATCACTTAAGTATGCAATCTGCTGAAGCCAATTACAGACAAGAAACTTGCCACCCAACTCAAAACAGTGATCTTCAATAAAAACTAGGGTTTCATTTCTCAATTCAAACAATTGTATGAGTACTTTCCCTCCAGATAACCGCCTTACTTCTGTATGAAAAAGCAATGTGAAATGTTGGCTGTCCATTTCTTCTTATAACAATTTAAATAGTCTTGATTTTGTTGCGCTGCTCTTAATAAAGTTAACAATTTTCACGAACTGATTGAGCACTTCTTTCAATGGACCATGAAGAGGTTTTGAAGCAAAGCTTTGTCTATGAATGGCGCAATGGCTCCAAGCAACATGGGGAGCTACTTCTTTGATGCAACCGCGCAAGCCTTTGTAACAACCTGACATAGATTTGCCACCATCAGCGCAGACACCACAACAATGTCCCAAATTTATTTCATTTTCATAGAAGTAACCCTGAATAACATGAAATATGTCTTCACCTGTACATTTTCCAGCAAGAGGGTTGCATAGCAACACATTTTCTTCAAGCACGTTACCATCCAGGTATCTTGCAATGACAAGCAAAATTGATAAATTAAAAACATCAGTGCTTTCATCCACTTGAATCGAAAAACAGGGACTTAGTTTTATTTCTTGAACAACTGAAGATTCAATATCGTCAGACATATCCCCAATTCTTCTAGAAATTGTATTGTTTGATAGGGGATTTTTTTTCAATTTTTCGTACTTGTTCTTCACCCAACATGCATCTAACAGCATCTTTAATGCAATGAGAAATTAAATTTTCAGCGACTGTATGATTTTTACCGCTTTTCGCAATACGGTAACTGATTCTATATGAAGCTTCGACTGCATTATCATTGTCTTTGTTTGCAGATAACCAAAATGAAGTCAATTTAGGGCTTTTTGATAGTCGTTGGAAGAAACAAATATCTTTTTGTTTGTAATTTGGATGTTTTGTATTTAAATGACGCACTAAAAGAGATGGTTTCATACTTCCATTTGATAATATTTATCCACATACAACGAACAATGGTTGACAGTCATCATCACCCGTGAATGAAAACCAATACCTCAAGTTTTCATCATGATATTTTATTTTCTTTGCGGGTGGAGGAGCATTGATGTTTCGAGATATTTTAACAGATCTTATCTTATATCTTACCAGTGAAGCACTCTGTTGATCAGTTGATGCACTCTGTTGATCAGTTGATGCACTCTGTTGATCAGTTGATGCACTCTCATCAGATTGCGATTGTAAATGAGACTGCTTTGAACTGCTGCTTGTTGCTGACAAGTCACCAGACTCAATGTCTAAGCTAGGTGCAGGGGTATTTAATGTTCCGGTTTTCAACCACTTATACATCTTAACACTTAATTAATAACAAACACTAGGCTTATGTTTATCTCCTCAGAACACCAGCATGGAAAAATTATAGCAAAACGTGATTGTACAAAAGGCTGATAGTACTTCTTACTCACTTCACATCAAACGAGACACTGAAGTGGTGGTTTGTTTTTGAGGTGGGTGGGGAAAACCCGGACGTCTTATCACTGTATGACTCATGCGACTCGAATTCGACAGTCGTCTCTCTCAACATTCCTTGACCTAAGAACGCACGCACATTCTCAGACCGGCACATCTGCATATTTTAGTTTCAAAATATTGATTTCTGCCATTACCGATAATTTTTTGCGTACCCCCAACAGGCCCCTCGCGTACCCCTAGGGGTTCGTGTACCACAGGTTGGGAAACACTGCTCGGTCATATTTTATTATAAGATTATAATTGGCAGAAAAGTTGGTCATGTTTAAATACAAAATCTTAGACTGGGTAAACCATTGCTGTATATGGTGGCCTTGTAAATAAATCTAACCCCATCACGATATATTAATTAGTTCAAATCCTATTCTTGATTTCATGTTTCGGGAATCTTCAATTAAAAAAGTATGTCGGTTTCATAGTTTTTTGCATAATCACATTATAAGAATCATCATTTTTCTGTTTATGGAGCACACAAATAATAGAAACCAACTATCAAAAGTAAAATAATTTACTCTAAAATTCTACAAGCTACTTTAAAATACCTTTATAATGTTATTAAAAATAGAAATAGTGTGTATATATATTTAATTGTTTAATAGAAAGAAAATTCAGCAATTTGTGATATGTAGCTTTTCTTGAATTTTTGTTTAATAACATTTTTAAGCTTTCCTTATATTTAACTTAGACACTGAACTTCGTTTTTCCGTGTTCAATTATTGGGGTTTTTTAAAGACACAATTTGAGACACTTACAAGTCAGTATTTAAACCCGAACTGTGAAACATTTTTTCATATGTCACGCATGTGTCTACAAGGTGGACATTGTTTGGCGCAAATATAAAACAATCGATTTAGTCTTCCAGCACAATTAAAAGCATTCAATTACCAAAAATATCTTTTCCATATTTTTATTTTACTAATGGGTAGGTGGTGTCATACAAAACTATAGAGCACGATGAAACTGAAAATAAAGTGCAAAGTAATTTTCAGAAAATAGTCAATAGAATTATGGGAATTTTCAAATGTTCTCCTTTCACAATAGGAATTTCAAAACTGTAAAAAATTGACGTGTTTCCTACAGTTCAAAATATATTTTTTTTAAGTTGGCAGAATACCAGCAAGAAATATAACGTAAATTTGTTACGTGATCCGCTAAAGTAAAATTGTCCAGAAGTGAAGCCGTTATCGCAGTCGAACGAATGTCCTGTTTAGAATACATTTCTTAATGGCATTATCATTAATCCAAAAAACAAGTTAACTGAAATCAAACATATTTTTTAATACGTTTGTAAAATTTACAAACACTAGATGAAGTGATAAAATACTCATAGGTCTAACTGTGCACAAAAAAAAAAGTAATGGAATGCTATTTTTCAATTTTCCCAGCATTTATAATAAAAATCTAATTTTCATGTCGCAAAACGGAAAAATATTTGTACATTTTAGAAAAAAATATGTACTTTAACCATAAATTATGCTCGCGTCTACCTGACACTTGCAAAGTCTCCTGAATACTTTTTTTTTTCAACGAAATCACCCAACCTGTTTCCAGAGTGTTTCATTGAGAAAACTAAAACAATTTCCCGAGGACTGAGGAATGGTATTTGAAAGTCATGAGCTGCTTTAGGAATATTATTTTCTTCGTGGTCAGAAAGGCATTTCCAGACTGCTGTGTATGTAAATATGTGGGTCGGATGCACGCGGAAATACCGACAACGTTCCCTATTCGAGACTCGCACGAGACCGCAAGATCAAGCACGCACACAGTAAGAACATAGAGGACCATAAAAAAAGCTAGCAGTCGGTTATAGTGAGGTCAGGATCTTGAGATTAATTGGCTAACGAGTGTGTGAGCTGTCGACTGATGAATGCTGCACTCCTTATACACTCGCGCCGGTAGCTAATTGAATTTTTAATTATATAACTAAGCGACGCCTCCACTTCATGTCGGTAGGTTAATCCGGAATAACACACTTAACGTAACCCCTACTTCCACTTAAAAATAACACTAACATGTATTATTTTCTTGGGATTCGAACGTGACTCTCCCTGCACCGAAAGATTATCTTATCTTCTTCTCGTGTCTCAACGTTGAATTAAAATTGTTTGGTAAACATTTGTGAAAACTGAAATTATGTCTTTTGTTTTCAGTTTTTTGAAAAGCAAGTGAGTTTAAAAATAAACGAATTTGTAAAATATTTTCTTTCTAGTAATTTTGTATTTTCACTTGCCTGGCGCATGAATAAAGTTATGAAGCCCACGACAATGCTAATTTAACGTTTAGTGGAGGAATAAACTGCGTGCATACAAGTAGATCTTATGCACGCATTCCAAAAGTGATCAGTTTNATTTAACGTTTAGTGGAGGAATAAACTGCGTGCATACAAGTAGATCTTATGCACGCATTCCAAAAGTGATCAGTTTTCCGCGAACAGTCTTTATAGCTGAACACCAAGCCTACAGTTCCCTCGCTGGTGCCATTGAACAAGTGCTGAGTCAAGTTGAGGTACAGAAAGATTTAAATAGTTTCTTACTTGCAACACCTGAAACCATAAATTAAATAAGAGTCGTAAGGTGTTAAGGAAGATAGGAATTCTAAGTGCGCAATGTCATTAATCTCATTAACTGGTTCCACAAACTTCCAGGTGTCTGCAAATCATCAAGTGGGAGAAAGTTGATCTAGAAATTTAAAAGGATGACACGATTCGTGGTCATTTGCATTGCCCCACTTGCATATGCCTGGAGTGCTTTAGAAATCCATCACATGAAAAAATACTAAAGTTTTATTGTTGGGTCACTCTACGAACAGAAAGCAAGTAACAGTTTGTGTGCCGATTTCTCAACAAAATTGCTCTAAAGTTCCTGCGGAGTTTAAAACTACTAAATACGTGTTAAAAGGATGTTTATCTGAGCTAGAGAATTCTGATAAGTATTTAGGAGTGGCACAGTCATGTGAAGCAAGCTTCCGTCGATGTTATTCTGCCCTGAGACGTTCGGATGGCAGTCAAGTAAGCCGCACTTCGACGTATACGAAGGGTCCAGACACGAATCTGAAGGGAACGGAGCCTGGGTTTCAGCGCGCAAACCGCCTTGCCCCACGGACCTCTAATGACGGGTCCACAATCAATACACATTGGCACGGAGCATATGACATAACAGTATAACACTGCGCACGACGAGAAACCTTGTGCGAAATTCATTCACAACTGAATGCTAATGTATTATTTTTAGACAATTAGTGAGTGAGTGAGTGAAGAGATTTTGGCTACTCTTGACAGCGAGGTCTTGAGAGACGATGAAGGTAAAGCGAGGTGAGAATGGAGCAACGCTGGAATCAAAAGATTGGGGAAACGGGAGATACCCGAGAACACCGGCCGACCAGCGGCATCGTCCGGCACGATTCCCACTTGCAAAAATCCGTTTAAGTAATGAAATTTACCGACGAGTCTGATGTTATTCGGCAGTGTTGGCAAATAACGTTTCGATATCTTGGCTGTCTTTGAATTCATAAAATTAATTACAGAAAATAATATATTGTGATATTGTGTTGGAAATTCACAGTGATTAAAAATAGTTGACATAGGCTATATTTATTTGTCTTTAAAAGCATTGCTTTTGAGAACGCAAGGATTTGAATAACCATTAAATATTTCTGCTAATACACTGACGCCTGTTCTGTTCTGAAAATTCATATTTTTGGGAATTTCCTTCATTTCTGCAGTACAACTATGTTCTTCCATTTTGACAACTAAATAAACAACTTTCGAAAATTGTCTGCTCTGCCCCGATTAGCTGTTGTCCCGTGCGTCTGCGCAATAAATGAAATGTTGCCATTCCTTTTATGCACTGTGTCAGTATCTCTCATGCACATGACCTACTGTGCGCAGTTATGAATCGATATGTTCGAAATCAATATGGCTGCTGTTATGTTTTTTATCATAGTCACCGGCTATTTGCTTTTTTTAGAGCGAGAGAGAAGCAAGTCTCAAAAATTCTGTAACCGAGTACCAACATTCATTTCAATCTTATCACTATCTATCTCCCCCTCTCTATATGTGTGTGTNAAAAATTCTGTAACCGAGTACCAACATTCATTTCAATCTTATCACTATCTATCTCCCCCTCTCTATATGTGTGTGTGTTGTATGTTCGTGCGTGAATTATGCACTAATGTAACACTTAACAGATTGTTAAACTTCTTGCAAATACAATGTGTGCATTACAAATGTCCTAAAAACTAAGCATTCTGACACTTATATTAAAACTTCTACAACATAATATTTATAATGTAACATATTAAAANTTGTATGTTCGTGCGTGAATTATGCACTAATGTAACACTTAACAGATTGTTAAACTTCTTGCAAATACAATGTGTGCATTACAAGTGTCCTAAAAACTAAGCATTCTGACACTTATATTAAAACTTCTACAACATAATATTTATAATGTAACATATTAAAATATAATATTTTAAATATAATGAGGCAAGAGGTTTACCATAACTTATACTTTTTGTAAACTGAGCTAGTGACCAACCATCCGGAAAAAGAGTGGGGAGGGGGATGAAGCCCCAGCTGAGTGAAAAGTGAGGAGTGACTGTCACACTAGTCCTCCCTCCCCCCCACTTCAAGCAACTGTGTTTTCAATTGAGAATCACTTAAACGGCTACGGTGTCAGTGCTCCGGTGAAATTCGGGGGCAGCAACTCTTGCTGCGCCTGCTATGTGCACCATCCACGCGAAAAAAAAACGGTCAAGCTGCCTGTCCGGGCAGGGGTGTCTATTTACTTAAACGTAACATAAAGTATTAGAGGAAATGTAACGTTCTGTGCACGAGAAGGGAAACGCTTGCAGGTGTAACACGTAAGAAAGATAGATAGAGAGAGAGAGAGAGAGAGAGAGAAAGAGAGACACGAGGGAGACCCGAAGTTCTGCAGCGGAATAGGTCACAACTCAAAACGTGACGGGTTCACGTGGAAAGGGAGAAAAGCATGGCAATGGTAGAGGGGGGAGAGAATATTAGGAGGTAAGGGGTCGGACATTTCGCTAAATTAACTTGTCCACGGGGGTTTTCGAGACAGGTTGGCATCGCAACTCGTCCGCTAGGGGTTGAAGGAACTGGGTGCGTCCAGGAGGGCGGTTCGGCAGTTGTCTATGGGACGTGACAGCCTAAGGACCTTCGCTGCAGATCGCCCGACGTGGGTTCCCCAAAAAAGCGAAGCGCCTGAATGCCCTGCAACCACGCTATGCACACTCGCTGAAAACTGAGATTGACGAGAAAATCGGTGGCATCAAACCCAAAAGTCTCTCTCTCCTCTTCTCCTCTCTCTTCTCTCTCTTCCTTCTCCCCTTTTCCAATATTTTTAAAATTATATTCCGACTGTCAGGCAAACACGGCTTACACACTAACTTACAACCTATCGTGACACACACCTGAAACTATTTCTCATAAGACAGTGAAAACACACGTCATACGGCAATAATCAACATCCTTGAAACTAAATCTACGATTTGTTATTAATAGTGGCACCTAATTTCCCCGAAAATATTTTCACGCAGACTAAGACCTCAATATCCTGAGTATAAATGTGCCTGCAGGTTTTCTTTGAATACTGGCAGAGTGTCTGTCTGGGCCAATCAGCAAGGTTACTAGGGGCACTGGATATCTCTGACTAGCAAGACGTCACTAACGACACGTAGCGATAAATGCCATCCTATCGTGAAAGCTGGTATTGACTAAACTGTTTCAAAATTGTACAACTCGACCGGAATGTTTTGGCAGAAATCGGTTGGCCCTGATTATTAACACTTTTTTTTTTACGCTGACCGAGAAATTATGAACGATCATAACTATTAACGAAGTCCCTTCCTGCAGCAATAACAAAAGTACTGTAGTTTGACTGAAATATTCGCCAAACGCCTGTTCTGACCTATTTTTTTCTAACAAACGCCTTTTCCGCCTTAAAACTGTTCTGCCGTGCACTCTTTCTACGAAGCGAGTTTTTTTCCAAACACATTTTGTTGCAAACACCAATCTGTTATTTAATAAAGATGTTTACTTTCAAATGTTTGCTCTGCCGAATAACTTTCAACCGAATTCCTCATCCACTAATTAACAAAGAAATCAATACAATTGGTCGACGAATGGATAGTATCACAATTAGGAAAAATGCACGCTTCATTTGGAATGGAGACATGAATCTTGCGAAGATACCACGCCAAGAATAAGCGGCTATATTCTAAATCGAACGGCTTTTTACGATAAATATCACAGTTCATGATACTTTTTTTTTTAATTGCTTTAAACTTTATTTTTTATAGTATCTACTAGGCAAGCTAAAGAATTAATATGCAAAAATGTACATTTGGGTAAATATAGTAATATCTAAAGTTTGGCCTCTACTCTAAATTCGAAAGTGAATAAACCACTTATTCGCAATGAAATTCCACTACCTACTTAAATCAGTGAAAATGGTTCCCCTTAGAATCAGTGGAAAACTTTTGATTGGTTCAGAGAAACAATTTCATTGATTGAATATGTGACTGCCATCTGCGTGCAGGGAATCAGATTTTTTTGTATTTAATATAGCCAAAGCATTACGAGAAATATCCATATTTCTGATTGTCGCCGTTTATGTTGTGCAATTTAACGTAATTTAAGATAATTAAACGGAAACTGCTAGTAGGGCTTCAGAAAACGTTGAATTTACAGTTAATTAACTTTTTCTCTGTTAATCAAACTGTAAGATTTATTCATCATTGATGCCCGGGTGATTTTGACAGTTAACATTTACAATGGGTGGGTCAATGTTGCAGACATGCTTATAAAATGTTGTGTATCTACGTGAAACTCACGTCCCCTGCCAGGTCACGAGACAAGCCGTGCTTCAACGCTAGTAAGAAGGGCTGCCAACCGCCCCAAGCAAGGCGTCCTGCGAGGCCACCGCTTGTTTATGTCCCAGCGGTAAACAAAATCCTGCTGGAGCTCGGAAACTCCCTCCCGTTTCACCAACTCATCCCTAACCACCTGGGGTTTCAGGGAGCGGTAGGTGATGGGGGGGAGGGGAGGCCGCAGTAATTATATCCGGCTGTGACAGAAGCCGCGCGGACCCCGGGAGGTGCAGCGCATATATCCGTCAGGAACGCCAACCTCCGGGCCCGGCGATTACCATCCCCGAGAGAGGGGGCTGCTCGGCGGGCAGTTGGTACTCCTCCCCGTCGTGCGCGCACGGGGACAACTGTAGTGATCAATGGCAGGAGGATTGATAACGAAGCAGGCAGTAAGTTCCCGAGCGCGATTCGCTTGTTTCCGGAGTCCCGCTGGGACGCCAACATGCCGACGTCGAACGATCCCTGCAAACTGTATATCCGCACGAACAGCAACAAGAGACAAACCACTGTTTTGGTATGCTGGTTTTTATTGTTAAATAGTTCAAAGTCAAATAAGTTATGAGCTATTTTCTTTTAAATTTCGTTTTTGTGAAATGCAGTTTCAATAACTACGTATGATCAGAAGAGAGGAAATGCTTGAAACACTTCGAACAGCGGAAGGCAACTCTAAACTACCTTTGTATCATAACATGCCTAGTCACATTGGGCGCATTGCAGTTTCTACTGTGACTATGCCTATACAACGTGGGGAAAAAAAATGATGGCTTGTAACACCGTGGTCGTGTAGAGAAGTGAAAACTGTAAATGAAAATATACGGGTTTATAAAAAATATGTCATAATATTGTGTGCCAACGTGTGTGTTAGTTTACAATAAAACCAGACGTGGCAAATAACTATATATATATCTCTCTCTCTCTCTCATATATATATATATATATATACAGGGGATGGACAAAATAATATGAACACCTGACATATACACAATATATATTCATTAATAAGGTGTTGGGCCACCATTTGCTTTTAGAACAGCCGCAATTCTTCACNTTAATAAGGTGTTGGGCCACCATTTGCTTTTAGAACAGCCGCAATTCTTCACGGAATGTATTCGTAGAGTGTCTGAATATTTTCCAACGGAATGTTGTCCCATTCTTCTACCAAAACATCCGCCAATTGCTTCCATGACGTTGGAGATGGAAATCTGCTCTTCACTCTCTGCTGTAAAACTCCCCATAACGGTTCAATTATGTTGAGGTCTGGCCCGGGAAGATGTTTTATGATATTCTGATGCTCCTCAAACCAAGACTGAACCTTTTTGGCTGTGTGTATGGGCGCATTATCATCTTGGAATATGGCAGTGTTTGGCAGCAATATGCTAGTCATAGTAAGAACTTCATCATTGAGGATGTTGAGATATTCATTCGCAGTAATCCGGCCAATGATGTGAATGAGAGGACCAGCGGAATACCACGATATAGCCGCCCAAATCATAAATGAACCTCCCCCATGCTTGACTGTAGGAAGCAGGCAGTCCGGATCGTAGGCTTCTTTTGGGGTTCTCCATACATAAACCCGGCCGTTTGTAGGAAACAATGTAAACGATGATTCATCGGACCATACCACATTCTTCCAATCATCAAGTGTCCAGGTTTTATGATCGTGGCACCACTTCTTTCGCAGCTTAGCGTTGGCTTCCGTTATAAAGAGTTTCGCAATTGCAGCCTTTCCATGAATGTTAGCTTTGTGGAGCTCCCGCCGTACTGTTTTTGTCGAAACAGTATTACTCAAGTGAATGTTGCGTTCTGCTGTCACTTTTGCCGCGGTAGTTTTATGTTGTCTGGCTACAATTCTTTTTTATGTTCGTCGGTCTCTGTCAGTTAACTTTTGGTTTCGCCCACTATTCCTCTTCGCCAATGATNACAATTCTTTTTTATGTTCGTCGGTCTCTGTCAGTTAACTTTTGGTTTCGCCCACTATTCCTCTTCGCCAATGATTTTTTACCATGTTTTGTGTGTGCTGTCATTACCGTAGATACTGTCGCTCGTTAAACAATTCAGCTGTTTTCGTCACAGACGCTCCCGCTAACCGAGCACCAACGGTTTGCCCTCTTTCGAAGTATGAGAGATCACACATTTCACCGATCGCATGTTTTAACCGTCGCAGAACAAAGCGTATAATACATTGAAATATAACCTACAAGTCTTGGCACGTAAACTGTGCAATACATAAGCGTCGCATTATTTACACGGAAGCAGTGTTGCCAACATGCAACAAAATGTACTATATTGCATGGTG
>NQII01005122.1:51317-88194 GCA_002778355.1 Clitarchus hookeri | reverse complement strand
ATATATATATATACACACACATACACCGTTTAAATTGCTTTCAACAAAGATAAATAAAGGACCGTAAATTTACACTCTTTAAAGCGTCTAATAGCCCTACACAAGGAGAACTGAATTCATTCCTTACTGTACCCGCGGACAAATATAAAATCATAATGCAAAATGATTAATTTCTAGTACAATTATACGGATATATATGTAATATGTATATATAACTCGTTAATTTGTTTAGGGGTGTAAGTTTTTAATTAAGGCATAAATAAATGTATATTTATATATACATTCATATGCACACATACATTTATAAACGATCACATGAACTTACACATACTTATGTGAACACACACACACATTTATGTGTGTGTGTGTTTTCTGGGTATCACTTTCAGTAGTCTAAGAGCACACAGCATTTTTTTTAAACTAAAAACTTAAATAATTGTTAACATTCCCAACGCCAAACAATTCCGAACGTCCAACTGCAAAGTCAAGAAAGAAAATTTTTACAAGAGAACTTCGAGATTCATGCAGAGCATGCTGTTTTTAGCCTACTTTACGAAGGAAAGAAAGGCTTATAACAATAATTTCCTTTCTATGTGTAGATGTGTGTGCATGTGTGTCTGTATGTGTGTGTCCCCATAAAAGCTTTTTAACGAGTTAACCGAATTTCTCCAAACTCGGTACACAAATATGTAGTTACTAGCTGACCCGGCAAACGTTGTTTTGCCATAAAAGTATTTCTAGTGATTATAGTATTAGAAAAAAATAACTATAACTTATTGTAAGTGTGTGAGGATGTGGTATATAAGTGGAAGAGGCATGGAGCTCTGTGGACGATGACGGAATATAAAATTAGATAATTTAATAAATATTAATAAAATGGAAATACAAACAATTACAGCTTTGCGATCAATAATAAAGTTAATTAAGAAGTACACTTAATTATTGAAAATATAATTGTAAACACGTCACTACTACGATCTGAGCACAAATGAATAAGAGAAAGGTTATTGTGTGAGAGAAAGTGGAGACCGGCTACTCCGTGCTGTGTCACTGGGAGACACCTGGTGGGAATAAATTGTAACCTAGATCGATAAATGATCGATGATAATTGATCAGTTATCGACCTAGGGTAAAATTTATTAAATTACTAATATCGCTATAAAAAAATAAGGGTTGGTGGTAGAAGGGTGAAAATTTAGGAGGGTATGTATTTTTTGATGCCACATCATAAAAAAATAAAAAATAAAAATTTTGTTCAAACAATAAAAAAAAATTGTTTTTGGGTGGCCACCCTTATTACTTAGTGGAGACCGGCTACTCCGTGCTGTGTCACTGGGAGACACCTGGTGGGAATAAATTGTAACCTAGATCGATAAATGATCGATGATAATTGATCAGTTATCGACCTAGGGTAAAATTTATTAAATTACTAATATCGCTATAAAAAAATAAGGGTTGGTGGTAGAAGGGTGAAAATTTAGGAGGGTATGTATTTTTTGATGCCACATCATAAAAAAATAAAAAATAAAAATTTAGTTCAAACAATAAAAAAAAATTATTTGGGGGTGGCCACCCTTATTACTTAGGGGTGCAAAAATAGATATAAATCGATTCTCAGACCTACTGAGTATACATAAAAAATTTCATAAAAATCGGTCCAGCCGTTTTGGAGGAGTTCAGTGACTAACACTGTGACGGGAGAATTTTATATATTAGATTAGTAACGACATCCGACTTTTATTGTTTTCAGCCAAATTTAGGTACTTACTTTCAAAATAGTAGCCATTTTTAATTTATGGTGCTACGTTACCTATATCTCGGGAACCATTCAACCGATTTAAACCAAATATAGTTGTTTTGTTGTGTATCATGTAAAAAATTAATTTACAAATGAATAGGGTTATTGGTGTGCATTTTAGAATATAGTGCCGTATGAGAAGAAAAAAACCTTTCACGTTATATCTCGAAAACGAAAAATACGCAACCTACTATCGTGAAATTTGGCACGTAAATAATACTATTATAGGCAATGTAAAGATATACAATTTAAATTGATGAGGCGTTTATTTTCAAAACGGCAGCCGTACAAATATTTTATATTTACTTGGTATGTCTACCCGACAATTCGAACCATTTTCACAAGATATTTTACGCTAAAATTATTTGTTACGAGCATCATATAGCCCACAAAAAAACCACTTTTGTCTGCCATTTTTTAAGATAGCGGCATATCATGTAATGGAGTTTTTATGTTATATCTCGGGAAACAATTGACAGATTCCTACCAAATTTGTCAAACAAGATGTACTGAGGCTGGTGATCTAAACATACTTGTTTTAAGCGTGCCAGGGACTATTTTTTTTCGAAATGGCGGCCATATGACCGTTTAAGCTTAGTATGAAATTTAGTTGGAGCCATGTAATCAATTCCAACTTATCTTTGCATGTTGGCATTATATATTGCAACTATCAAAAGCGTTCACACGAAGTATTTTTGTCCACCATTTTGTAAGATAGCGTGATACGAAAAAAGTAAAATTTTTATGCGAAATATTTGAAAAAAATCTGATATGTTTTAGATGCGGCAGGCCATTTGTTTAGATGGCATTAATAAGCAATTAAAATATGTATATTATATATATGAAACAATTCAACTAAATTTCGTACACTAACAATGGTTTTTAGAAGCATAAATTTTGCATTCAGAGATCTTCTCTGTCGGCCTTTTAACAAAATAGTGCCAGGTAAGAAAATTGAACATTTTGCCATATTTCCGGAACGATTCAACTGATTTCCACCAAATTTTGCACACAATTAGTGGTACAGTAGGCCATGTAAACGTGCATAATTTAAGTGGAGTCAGACATTGATTTTCAAAATTGCGGCCTTACAAATGTTTATTTAAATATATATAATACCCATTAAAATTTATATTAATGTATATTAAACAATTTAACCAATTTCCACCAAACTTTGTATGCTGACATTTACACTATATATCGGCAACCAATCAACCGATTTACACCAAATTCTTCTACGGTAGACCATGTAAAATTACGGGTTTTAAGTAGCTCATACGTTTATTTTTAAAATTATGGCACTGTAAATATTTCAGGTTGGTAAACCCTGTCATTAAAAACATTAGACTGATAACATCTGAAGTTGATACTCCAAATCCTAACTCCGTAATGTAGTTGATTGCACGCTAGTTTATGGTACGAAGTTATCTGGGTTCGAGTCCCGGGTAAATCACTTGTGTATTTGGAACTGTCATATCATTGTTGCATATGTTTCTAGTTCCATCTTTGATGATATTTCGGTCAAGAGTCGTCAAGCCCTACCTACCAATAAATCTCTTAAGAACTTTATTAGAAATTATTTGCTGTAATGTAGAAGAAAGTAGGCACATTAGTTACATACGTACCTTCAATGTTATTAACTCTAGTTTCATTAGGTATCAAATCGCTTAGGGCGTATCCAAGTGCGTTAGGTATGGAGGTTTTTATTAAATAAACGTATAATTTTATTGTACTAATTTATATACAAAGCTGTGACTTCCCTAAGCATGGATTTTCGTCCCTTGGACGCAAAGGGCCAAACTCCCTATAGCCACACACAAATACACCGCCAAAAACCAAAATCCTGGCAACATTCAAAACATCAATTTATTCTGTTTTCACCTCCTCGAGAACAAACATATATCAAGACCAAACTTTAACATTAAATAAATTACATATGCCAAACTTGCGTAACCTTAACTACTTCAGTTTATTTTTCATGTGATAATATTTGAATACAGTTTCAAATATTAAGATTTGAAATAAATACATAAAAAAAACAACGCAGTGTGTTGAACTGCAATAATATGGTATCTACTTAATGCTTCGTTAGTTTTCTGAAGTCACAGGAGTGAAGTTAATAATACATCGTACTAACGTCCAAAAGACTGTGCGTTCAGATCGAACATCCACCATGAAAATATTCAGATCATCACAAGGGGAAAAAAATCTAGCCAAAAAGTGTTTTTCTTTCTTCCCAATTTTTACTTAGTGGATCAAATTTATTTAAAACGCTGGTGACCAACGTTGGTTAAATATTGATTTTTGGTTGGCAATCTGTATGCCATTGCATTACCAACACCGAAACATGTTAGTAAATCTTCAGTTGATAAATGACTTTCTGAAAGAAAAACACGCTACTATCAAAAGTGTGCACATGACCATAGCATTATGCTGGGCGAATGTTGTATTTCTGTTGGCAACCGATATGGTGTAAACGTTACGTTGGGCCAACGCAAGCCTGCGTGGCATTTCGGTGTTGGGACAACGTATTTTGCCAACGTTGTTCCAACCAAATGTTGCTACTTGGGTATACATGCCACTTTTGATTTTATCGCACAATATACTACTGTACAGGTATATTTTCATATATCACAAAAGCATATATATGTAAATTATATTGGTAGAATGCGCTCTTGCCAAAACTGACCAGATATAGAGTTCTACCATTTATCTCTGCAATGAACATAAAGCATTTCTATTACATTTCCGCTTTACACTGAGCGTAAAAATTATCTTAACAAACATTACTTTCTGCTACATGCTGAGCCTAAAACGTCTCAACGCCCATATTTGTTTCTCTCCACATTGAGCACCTTAAATATTTTATAAAATTGAAGCCATGATTTAAATTTCCTAATCTGAAATTAAGGCTCAAAATTTTAACTCTTTTTATGGGATTTTCGTACATAACATTTAGTACATGTTATCTTGACACACTGATTGGCAAGCACCCAGTAACGTTGGTAACAACAGAGGTGACGTCACACAAGGCTGCTGGTTCCAAAACATGGTTTCGTTTACCCCAGACGGCGATGTATTTTGCGGTAGGCTGCAATCATTACAGTAAACGACAAACGAGTACAGTTTAAAGTTTTCCAAAGATATTTAAAATAAATAAAACGTAGATAACGCCAATATTGGCTAGTTTGCTGTGTTTAAGTTTTTATTGAAATTTAAAAGAAGGGAGGCTTATAACCTTACGCGACGGCATTGTGTAGTCTCGTATATTTTATTTGTGGAATTCCTTCCCAGAAACAAATTTGTCATGTGCCAGAAACAAGATATTAAAATAATATTTTTAAACGAAAACTGAACACTGGTGTGTGTAAAGTCACAAATAAATAAAATAAAATTGTTGTGTGATAGACAGAAAGAGATTTTCAATTAAATCTAACATGTATGTTTATTTCGGGCGAGTGTGTGAAACAGAGCAGAATTACCAAGACGTTAACTGTCGCGCAGTTGTACCAATCAAAGCGGCTTCTCTTTGTGGAATTAATGGCGTGGGAAAAATACTTTTGCCCTTGAAAATGAAATGAAATAATGTAGAATATTTGTGTCCAAAGCAGGTAAGTGATCAGGATGAATTGCTCAAACCGAATAAAATCAATATTTAAAGAAATTGCAATTACATTCAGAACGTGCATGACACATAGAACTCCAGAAGAGTAGACAAGGACAAAGACAAGAATTTTCATACAATTTTAATGAAAGCCACTAACAACATAAATACCCTTGAAAATGAAAAATCAAACTACTTTCAGGCTCTACAAAAAAAAATTATACTCTCGGTATATGTGAAAAATGATGTTTTATTTGTAGAAGTGATTGCGTGAAAAATTGTAATTACTGATGAAATAATAATTAATAAGTTCAGAAAATAAAGGTAAAATATCAGATCAGAAAAATGCTGTCGTTAAAGAAAGTGAACTGTGTGATATCTGGAATTTAAATCTTTTCACTGAAATTACCAGATAAAATAGCAATTTGTCTGAGAAGTTAATTCTTTGACTGGTTCGAAACTAATCTCAGCAAACTAATCTTTATTGAAAGTTCATTGGACTCGTCTGTAGAACATGGGAATCTAATCCACTGGCTTCTGGTAAATTCTCTTCAAAATAATTCACGCCATTCATTAAAATTACTGAGACAAATTTAATTCTAAAATTTAACTTGAGAAATTTTGGATTGAAAATAAATTTGTAGTCAAAATTGTTCCAAGTTACTACTTCGCTCATGTACAACAGTATGCTGAATCATACCCATATGCGTTCATACTTAATCTGGCCTAGTAGTGGAGATGGCATCTCACTCAGGTTTGAAGCACTCATTAACTAAAATCCATACGGTATCGGGAATATTCTTAAACATGCCCAGCATATTTAAGTACTAGGGTGCCTCTCAACACCTTCCTCCTTGCTTATGATGGGTGGCTTCAAGCAAAATTTATTACGCTTTCGCTGGAGCAAACGTTATGTTGAACCGCTCTACATGGCGTCTTAGGAGTGAGCTTTTAAGGGGTTCTCACGATGGCGCTAATTAAAACGGGCAAACCCCATATGAGTCACTTACTGAGACGTAACACAATCTTATCAATCTTTAATTAGTTTAATTTTTCCGTGGGAAATCTTGGTTGATAACACCAGGTAATGTGAACAGAAAAATGCAATAAAATATTAACACTTCCAAAGATAAGTGAGACCAGTCCACGTAGCAAATAAACGAAAATAAACAGAACTGTCAAAATGCGTGAAACTGTAAACAAATAAAATAAGTAAATAATAATTTGCAGGTTATGTCCTGAAATACAATACTGAGCTATTCCTTAGGGCAGGGGCTTTAAATTACTGTCAAAATAAATAATTATCCAGCTTAAAACAAATAAACATAAACAAATAAGCTTTAAAGGCTGGTACCGTTATAATTTGATAGCATTAATTTTCACCTTTACAAATACGTAGTGTTTGGAAACACGTTTTTACCCCAAGTAATTCAACCCGTATTGGGTTTCATTCATTTTCGTGGCACGTTCATTACCAATAAAATTCGCAGTTGATAGGTAAAATGTATTTTCCCGGACTACTTCAAGACCACTTAATTAAGTAGTTTTGAAAGTTAGTGAATTAGTGCAAGCTGTGATACAAATAAAGAAATTGGTTTCTTTTAAAAGGCTATAGAACCAGCTGATGAATCCTGTGTTTGTAACTGTCACTTCCAAGATGTCAATAAGGCAAATCACTGCCTACTAGGAAAAGGCGGAGGGTGGGGTATTAAAGTCGGGGTCATCACACATGCGAGATGTCGCAGCTTTGACATATTTTCTCACCATAAACTGTTGCTATGATTTATGATTAAACGAAACACTGATTCCAGATACTTTATTTTGGTTTACACTATTCGTTTACTATATCCTAAATACTCAGGATTACTATTCTTGTAAACACATTTCTCTTGAGATAAAATTACTTATCCTTTCTTATTTATGTACGCCTATATGAATATAACACATTAAATGAAAAATTGTGTTGGGCATGTGCCTTTGCAGCACAGCTCATGTCGCAGGAAACCAGAGTTACACATATAAACATACTGACACAGAAAACCAACCAAGAAAAGTTGCCTACAGGTAAGCCTACGTAAAGAACACAGAAAATTCCCAACAAGGAATTCAGTCAGTAAAATTAACGAAACATGTACACAATGAAAACAGACAAACGCAGTGGTCTAATTGCAACTAAACGATTCCTTCTGCAGAATTCTGTACGCTCATGTGCCTGTTGACAACTATTCCTTTTTGGTTTTGTGTGTTTGTATGTGTAATTATAGTTTTCCGCAACATTAGCTCTGCTGCAACAATGTATATCCAAAACAATTTATTATTTTTTTCATGTGTCACAATCTCAGACCCGGAGAATTATCGAAACTGTGGGTGACGATGATTTCACTATCGTAAATTTTATCATCAGCTCGCCAAAGTTATTACCAATGCTTTAAAAATGAGTACGTCTACTGCGAAAGTTTTCTAATGCCGCTTCCATGATTGCATATCTTCTTTATAATTTTCTTTAATTTAATTTTATTTTCTGTATTTTGGTCTGTATATCCAATCTAATAACGATATATGTTTACATGTATGTAGTTACATTGCAACATATTTATTATATTTGACAACTTCCAGTGTGCACTGATACCTAAGAAAGAAACAAGTAAATATAATTATAAAAAAAATTAAACGCAGATGTGCAAAATACTGTCCGTCCCTTTCCGAAACCAGATCTATGATAAGCCGGTAGAGAATTATTGTGATTGTTACAAACTTTGGTTTTTTTAAATTCAACTTTGTAATTGACTTTACCCAAATTAAATTGAATAAATGAGTTAGGAGAAGACGTAAGTGCCCAAACAGTGCCTCACCGCCCTTCCTAAAGGGCGCTGCGGTTGAGGGTAGTGGTAGGATGCTTGTATTCCACCAAAGTGATTTATGTATGTTTCCCTGTGAGGTTACTCACATATTTTTACATATAATAATTGTGCTGAATGATGCTGCTGGCTGGCATGTTNTTAATTCAACTTTGTAATTGACTTTACCCAAATTAAATTGAATAAATGAGTTAGGAGAAGACGTAAGTGCCCAAACAGTGCCTCACCGCCCTTCCTAAAGGGCGCTGCGGTTGAGGGTAGTGGTAGGATGCTTGTATTCCACCAAAGTGATTTATATATGTTTCCCTGTGAGGTTACTCACATATTTTTACATATAATAATTGTGCTGAATGATGCTGCTGGCTGGCATGTTTTCTCAAGGTTTTCCTGTTTTCCCCGCCCTTGCATTTCAGCGCTACACCATATCCACCATATTGCACCCTCGCTGACTCTCAACACCTTGGTTGTTACAATCCACCTAAACCTCTCAACTCCTCCCTTCTTAATGCGATGGAGGCCATGGTGGTGTAGTATTGAGAGTACTCGCTGTTCTTCGAAGCACACTTAATTTAAATACCTATTATTAATCATTAGTATTTTAAATTATAGGCTTATGTCCAATTAGTTTCCTTCAAGATTAAAATTTCAAACTGACCCTACGATTTATTTATTTAACTTAACTTCTTGTCAGCAGCATGTTCACTAGATAATGGTACACCAAGAACGCAATGAAAGGAATTCAAGGAAGGAATTGTTCATTGCCTGTATTAATGAGTCACCCCAGAAATTGCCTTGTGTGAGTTCGGGAAACCATGGAAAACTCAAATCAGGATGGCTCCATCAGCTATTAAAAATATGAGAACTGTTTTGGTTGTATATTCTTGTCTTGATAAACAACGGATTTCTTGTCACTGCAACTCTGCTGGCTTGGCAAGAAAAATTTATAAAAGAGTGAAGTTTTTTATAAGGGGTGGTGTTGTAATGGCGTACGAGGTGATTTGCCATGGATACCTGGTAAACAGCAATTTTATTGCGATGAAAGCTAAAAGTAAATGCTTGGAACATGCTTGGACTAGATGTTCACGTTTTTGTTTACCTTCACTATACTATAAGTTTCACAGCCTCAGATATTAATAAATTAATTTCATAAACTCCTTCACTGAAATATAAAATCGGCAATTATATAAATACGTATCTGCAATTTTATAAAAGTGCGTGTACCTCTAACGAGTCCGAAACCTACAGGCTAGTCTTTAAATTCGTGGCAGGTTGGTAATCGCAACCGTACTTGGAAAAAATTATACACATTACAACTGTTCATTTACAAACTTACTCGGATAACATATCACTATACACACCATAAATGTGCAACATTTATATATTTCACGTATGCATCCACGGTATCACTAAACACTATGACTTTCGGGAATGTGCACCTCTTGACTAGCATGGCTCGGCCCGTACATACTTTCACCCATTAATATCAATATTAATTTTCTCTCGTCGCCGAATAAATTAACAGCAGATAGCAATTTAAGACGTGTTAACCTGCCAAAATCACATTTCACAAACGCAATATTCAGAACAACTAGCGACTTCATATAGCAATCCCAAGGCTATTCAAAGTAAAAAAAAACTGTTGTTTGGGACCAGTGGCTTGGCGTGACGTCATGACCAATCCACAGTTACTTCCGATTTCTCGAAGCCCTGCTGAAACTATACTTCCAGAATATTCCACCGCCTAATGCAAACACAGCTTAAACAAGCCTTGAGAACTACACCAAAGGGATAGCGCACCGCATTCGCGCACGGTCAATGTAATAATAATTTGCTTAAGAAACTAGTTCTTACTTGGCATTACCAACACACCTGTTTTCTCCCTGTTCTTAAAAATGTTAACAAAAACTCAATATAATTTATAGATAAAATATAAGTAAAAATTCATTGTAACCAAGAAAAAAATAGATTTTTTTTTTAACAGAAGTATAAGACGCTTGTGATACATTATATACCTAGGAAACCACCAAACACGTAATACATGTAGATATTTTCCAAATGTTTTATTCAAAAATTGTGAAAAAAACGATGAATATACTACAGCCCCATGTCTAAACGTTGAATGAAATACTTTAGTTAAATATTTGTGAATACTGAAATTGTTTATTGTGCTTTCAGTTGGTTTTAATTGCATTCAAGTGTAAATATTATTAAATTTATAAAATATTTTCATTTCTAATAATTTTGCAGTTTCGTCTGACAGACGCACGAATTGAGTTATCAGGCAAATGGCAACGTTAGTGTAACATTTAACTGAAGAATACACAATATGCACACAAGTAGAGCTTATGCCGGGCTTTCAAAAGCGCTCATTTTACCGTGGACAGTCTTTACATCTAATTTACACTATGCAAAGTGCTTTTTAGCAGCGCAATTAAGCAGACACCGGTGAGCGTTTTGTACTGACTTCATTAACCGCAACCAGTTCAGCGAGACTTTGTCTTGTAGTTTTGTACAGATACATGTACAGAATATGGCCTAACTGCAATTACATACATTATATTAAATATAATTTATAGTCTATTCGCGGTATCGCCACATTTCTTGAATCAAACCTTTTTAAGATATTTTCGGTTGTTTCCCAATACGTCATGTATCACATGCGTTTTACACTTCTGTTAACATAAAAGTATCTTATTTTTTGTTAAATTTAATTGTTACATACATTACATCTATAAAATTTAATATTTAAGTTATAATAAATATAAGTTACACTCATAATCACCCGGGTGGGGACGTGAGAAAGCTTGAGCTACGGGTAAACGGTAGCTTTTAGGTGTTGCAACGACCGTATTTTGAGTTCGGAACTGTATTAGTAGTGGCATAATGCCCTGACGAATATCGAGACCAATAAAAAATGCGTTTTTTCTTCATGTTGCTTGCAGCATCAATCTGTAAGACTATTGAATGTCTCAACAAAGAATGATAACTCACGCATGTGACGGATATCTCTCGATGGACGCTTATTTATGCTGTGTGCAGTCAAGATCGTTAAACCCACTTGTTGTGCAAAGTCTCAGAAACTGAACACTGTGACTTGAAAGAGTTAAATAATTACACCGGTATTTGCGTGGAGTGTGGGTCGAAAACCGCAAGGAATGAAATATTACTTATTTTAAGTCAGTCTGGATTAAACCTATGACTTCTAGAGTACAAATCACACTGAGAGAAAGGTTTGATTCAGCACACAAAATATTTGTTTATATAAAGGGCCAGAAACATGTTTTGTTGCCCCAACAAAATATTTTGTTGGTCCTAAAAAGCAACAAAATTAATTTGGTTCGTCTAACTAAATACACGCTAGAATAAAAAAAACTTCTGTGTTGGGCCCAAAAAAATTACACTGTTAACGAAACACTTAGTTGAATCAGCTATATTTATTTGTTTTTCCACAATTGGCCTCTGTTCGAAAATATAGCTCGAGAGTTTGTTTGTTTTTTATGTGACAAAAAGGATAGCAACTGTGTGTGTTAGTGTATTTATTGATGTTTAATAATGGTATTAACATCTTATAAAACAATTTCAACATGAAACTAAAATGTAAAGATGTAAAACTTGAAATATTTATTTACACACGTCGTCCAGTGTTTGAAATGTAATGCGTTTAAAAACAATCATACTTCATCAGTAAAAACTTTAAACGAGGATGCTATAACTAACGTTTGGATCCAAATGATCTTGGCTGGAATTTCGGTCGATCTTCGGTCCTTTTTTATATCAACCGAAACTTTTAGATGTGAATGGAACCAAACAAATCTCTAGTAGCAACAACCAAATTTTATTTTAGGGCCTCCAAATAAGAACAATAAAAAACAATTTGTTCCCTACAACAAAATATTTAATTGCCCCCATAACAACCATCCACTTGGTTTGTGCCGAGAACGCCTTGTTCGATTAAACAAAACTTTATTCTCAGTACTGGCATGTTGTCACATTACGATACACCAGTGTTCAAATTGATGAAAATGTTGATGGTACCGCGGTGAAAAGGGGGAAGGGGGAAATTTCTCATGGCGTACCCATTTTTTAAATATTTATTACATATTTGGTGTACATGTTTATTGTTACTAAGTTATGTATCGTTATTATAGTAGATTTTAACGTCCAAGATAATTGCTCTAGCCATTCAAATGGTATTCTTAATTTATGGTCTACCTTACGAAGTAACAGACAATTTCACAAAAGCGCACTATGAATACTATAAGGCAACATACATTTACGAAAACAACAAATGTTAATTTTTTTCTATCGACGTTTTAAACAATTTCGCAGGAATCGTTACAAGAGGCAAACGCTCACGAAATGCAGTCCGCGAAGACGTGTCGAGGTGTCTGGTGACGGTGGCAGGCAGAGCACTATACCGCACGAAAATCAGCGCGTGTCTGCGTCTCAGGAAAAAACCAACTTGCGTGCCTCCAAGCGGCCGCCATATTATGCCTGCGCCCTAATGCATTTACATTGTCACTTATTTACAACGTCACGATTTTAATTGAACATGCGCGGGGCAGGTGCAATGGTAGTGATAGAGGGGGACGAAAGGGGTCGATTTTGGAGCACGGGGGGAAGGGGATAAATTTCTACCCCCCTGCCACCCCGTATTCTCACCCCTCGCGCGTGTATAATTAGCTTTCCTTGCGTTACCTGATACAGCGACGGGGGCGGAGGGTAATTCTCGTACCCGGACAACGTGGCTTAGGGTTGGAAAAGGGGTGGGTAGGAGAGAATTTACCGATCGGGAGGCAGCGATAAGACGGCGGCATTTTCACCCACCACGAGAGGGTGGGCGAGGGGGTTGAACGGGTCGACAGCTGACACTTCTTCTTTTTCCTCTCTTTCCAGGATATCGTGCGTTTAAACTTTAAATGACGTGGTTCGAGCACCGACCCTAATAATTATTGCATGTCGCCAGATTGTTTCCATATGTTATACGACAAGAATTTGGTGCTTCGAAGCCTGAGCTGCAAAGTACCTCAGAGTATGTGAATATCAGGTCTTTTTTCATGTGGTTTGCTATTCTGCTAGTTTAGCACTATTTCTGCTATTTTTCTGCTAGTTCGCCTAATTGTTCTGAAGTAGAAACGATTGGATGAAATCAGAAATGTGCTGTATAAAACTTACATCTATTCACGATTAAAGAAAAAAACAACTTGGAATAATTACTTTGACCATACTAAATTTCACTTGATTTTAATATCTATCAATTGAAAATACTGGATAATAACATTAAATAAAATATTAAATATTAAGCAACCATCGAGTAAGATTATATGGGCAATTCAGAAAGACAATACGTGGAATAGAAACAGGAACAGTCCTGCCTAGATTTGACGACCTCTAGGTGCCAATACTATATCACAAAAATAAATAACTTTTCTGAACACCGAATAAATAATTCATGAAACACGTGGGGCACAGTACATTCTTTACAATAAATTATGGTGATATCAATGACGGGATGAAAATTTAAATTAGAGACTGAATTTCGTTTCCTTAGAAATAAAGACAAATAGCACGTGTTTGTGAGGAAAGTAATTTCTTGAGCATTTNATATATATATATATATATATATTTATATATATATATATCCAAGAATATCACACTTCAAACTGATTCCTGACCTTGATACCAGTACTAAGTTTGTCACTATCGGGTCCATCTTGTCTTTAAAATGCACTTGCGCCAGTCTGACTCCTTGAACTTAATAAATTACAAAATCAGAAACAAGAAAAAAAAAACAAATATCGCAAAACACGGTATTTGTGTTATTTCCTTCACGAGTGTCTTAACCATGTCTTACTTTGATTTTTAAAAAATGATGGGCATTAACCAAACACTTTGTTGTAGTCTCAGAAAACGTACTTGCTTGAGACTACAACGACGTGTTTGCAATGGCGAATCTCCATGATTATTCAAACAATAAATTACCCTCATTGCATGAAACATTTAAACAACACATGTCTTACTATGTTTCTCCAAAGAAAATACAACATTCTTGACTTTCAAATTATACCTCATATGTTCATTTGAAGTGCCATGCTGTTGGTTTTTTTTTTTTTGTCTGCATTTGTGTAGGTTTTGTTTTACTGAACTGCGTTCTCTCTCATGCGAGAAAAATTGTTAACGCCAGTAGAAAATAAGATTTGCAAAGTGCAATTGTAAGAATATTTGGAACTTTGGTATTTTTTTAATTTCTAATTCATTCTCTAAATAAGTGCTAGTCTTTAAGTAAAACAATTTCTGATCTCTATATAATCAATTATCTTCTCCATTATCTCGTTCCTGGGATTTCCAAGCCAAACTAAAACTACAATTTAATCCGTGTAAATTTTCTATGCCTGTCGAGATGTTTGAAGTGGAAGAATGTTTTTTTACTTAGTTCCTGCATGCGCGGGTCCGAGCGTTTCTCGGGTAGAGAAACGAACGTTGAAAAGGCGATTTTTTAAAAATGTTTCGCGTGGCTGGACGCCGTTGTGAGAAGGGCCCGAGTTTGCGCAAGGATATGGGAAGAGAGAAAGGACCCGTAGGTGGATAACGCCGCGACACCGACGGCGGCGGAATGCTTTTTTGTCGGCTCATTGTGGGACGGCTGTTTTGTGAGGGTGGCGCGCCCGGCAGCGGGCTTCGACACCTCCGCACACTGGGGGAAATAGTCCCCCCCCCTTCCCCTCCAACAACACACACAGACCCGCGCTAAGTCCTTCCCTCGGACGGATTTCACGGCCTTTCGGAACGCTTCTCGTCTCCCGCTGTCCTCAGGCGGGACGCGCCGCTGGCGACCCGGGTCGTGATCCGTTCCTGCACGACTACAACGTACTGCAACACGTTGTTCCTCCGAGGGGCCTTCATAGTGAAGCATTTTNCGTAAGTAAGCACTGCGATGGCGATGGGAAACAATCTCCGCGTGTGTTCTGTATCCTCGGAATTCTAGGCGGCGACTATAGGCTTTTAATAAAGAAATCTGTTCAGAAAAGATACAGTTTGGTCGCTGTAGATTGATACACTGGTTTACGGAAGAACAAAACGTCGTAAACTGAGGGATACTTACAGCAGGTTTTGCTGACTTTGACACTTCCCAACGACCAAATTTATGTTTCNAAACGTCGTAAACTGAGGGATACTTACAGCAGGTTTTGCTGACTTTGACACTTCCCAACGACCAAATTTATGTTTCAAGAACCGAATTCATAAATTGGGAACAAAATATCGACTCTCTTCTGTCCTGAAAAAAAATATTTGTATTAAAATAATTCATATTTTTTTAAAATTATAATAGGCACAATGGCTTAACGCTCCCCGCGTCCATGCATTTTTGGCCGTCAGAACACACGCGCTAGCGAAGCCTGCCGGCGGTCAACACCAATAAATATTAAGGGTGGAGAACGTGTCCAAATAAAGGATCCCGCGCCTCACAGCTGCAAAGACGGGCCACCCAAGTTTTCTGCACGTGCAGACGGCATCCGGAGGCAACGGAAGCCACCAGGGCACGAACACAGCTACACTGGGCAGCTGCCCCAAGATACGCCGAGGTCCCACGACCCCGGGCTTCGCCGCAATAAACCAAGAAAAGCTTTTAGCGGGTGTACGAGAAGAATAGCAGCATATCCGGGGACAAGGGATGGACCAGTGTGGGCACTGATCCAAAGACCACCCGCCAAGTAAGCACGTGCAGAACGAGACAATGAAACGGCCATACCAGAACCGAAGGTCCATGCTGGGCAGCCCGAGCCCCAGACACGTGTTTTTATTACTCAGGGAGACGCCACGAGATTCCCGGACCACGTGCAGACGAGGCAGTTTGAATATGGCGAGGGAGGCTACAAAACGAGAGGAGTCCGAGGAAACAAGGCAGTCAGCGGACGGGCGTCGACGAGCGCGGAGCGGGTCGCCAACGACGGGCAGCCGACGAGAGTCCGAAGACGCGGAGCGATTCCGGAAGAGCCAGCCGACATCAGACGCAGAGGCCTGCCAGTTCCAGTTCACCAGATCTCAACTGCAGGACCAGCTACCAGCACAACAGGACAGATAAGTACAGTCATCCAGCGTGTGTGAAGGACCCTGAGTAGTGTTCCGCGAGTGCTACGAATATCTAGAATCACCCAGCAAGTACGAAGCAGATTACCCCCCCCCCACGACGCGAACTATACGTAATCTACGTACAGGAACGGGAGGGAGTTGTCTCGAGAACTTGTGTGGCAATTAACTTGTTTTAAAGCAATAATAAAACTAGAGATTTTTCTTGAACTCTTAATCATTACAGTGTATTGATTTATTAGGAAATTGGACCTTTAGAGAACAGTGTCAATCACCTTCCTCCAAAACCACAGCTCTGGGAGTTCTCAGGCTTTACACCGAGACCAATATGAGAACTAAGGACAAACTGCTCCAAATAAAGTTTGTCAAATACAACTGGATGTTTCTGACGTCACCAAAACGTCATTANGAACTAAGGACAAACTGCTCCAAATAAAGTTTGTCAAATACAACTGGATGTTTCTGACGTCACCAAAACGTCATTATAACCACCATGTTTTTTCTGGCAAAGTTGGATGGTTCTAGTTGGGTTATAAAATTATTTTGATGTTTGACGGGCTCAATCAGAATCGCGCATGACGAAAATTGCTATTTCAGATGTCACGAATCTTAAGCGCCAGACAATTACTGCAAATGAAGTCAGGCTATGAAGATAGTTCATTTATGTATAAGGTCTCTGAGAATGAATGCTATTTGAAGTGATAAGTAAAATTACTCAATAATATTAAGAACTAGGGGGCGTCAAATTTCATTTTGCAGGAAATACTTCTCATCTGTAAAATTTCAATTCAGAAAAGAAGTGAAAAATAATCACAGTACTCGTTACATTTCTTCCTGCAGTGGACTGCACGGAAACACAAATTTATGAGTAAAAATTCGCGCAAATTCCTCCCAGCAAAACAAAAAAATGGTNGCAGTGGACTGCACGGAAACACAAATTTATGAGTAAAAATTCGCGCAAATTCCTCCCAGCAAAACAAAAAAATGGTTTGTGACACAATTTTAAACACTTTCAAGAGCATTTTATCAAATTTCTTAGACGGAAAAATTTGATGTTTATATTTCGTCTGCAAATTTTATTGTCAAATATATTTGAAGGCGAAAATTTGATAGTGTGAAAATTTTATAGTTATGCAGTGCTTGTTCGATTGCAATGGGAAATGAAATAGTTACGGTGCGTTCATTTCCGCACATTGAGCGAGAACGAAGAAGGGCAGGTAAACATACTTAAGAAAGCGTAACATTACGTAACGTAATTTAACATTGCTGCATGTAACATAACCTATATTAATGCTGAAAACTATTAAAAAATATACACGTCTTTAACATAGACACCTCAAAAAAATCNTGTAACATAACCTATATTAATGCTGAAAACTATTAAAAAATATACACGTCTTTAACATAGACACCTCAAAAAAATCTTTAAACTCCCAAATCTAAAATTTGACGTGTTATCAGGAACAACTACCTCGTCTGCCTTGGACATTAGAAGCTCAAGACTAATTGGATAAAAATTAAGGTTTCTGTTGCTTACCAGTCTAAGAAAACAAAATAACTTGGGCATAATGAGTATTGTGGAGGAAACTGAGTACGGTGTTAGGAACTTAAGATGAAGTATAGTGAACTTCGACTTATACATATATTCCTAAAAATGATTCACGCAATGCCTCTAGAACGAAGTGCCGTGGATTTTGTTTACGTTAAGATTTATAAGAGACGCACAATTAAATCACACGCACATACCCACGTGCACATTATATAACGCATAACCCCCTGGGAACGAGCAGGTGATTATTTTGTAAAAATGTCTCTCATTACAACACAGCAACACGGCGTTTTCCCGACTGAAGTGAAATAATTGTATACAATAAATTGTTTACCATATAGGTGCGTGTACTTCAATACCGCCCTACGGTATATTGAGACAATTTTTATGCGCTTTACATTTTCGTTGGTAGAGTACAAAAATACATGTAAGAAAAATAAACCTAGGAACAACTTTATGTTAGACCTAAGGGGAGGGATTAATTCGATTTTCATTTGTTTTAGATTCTTGATATACTACAAAAGTAAGTAATTTCGAGTACTGAATGGTTCCGAGAATGTAGGCAGCCACGCATCACAGGTACGTTCAATAAGCTCGTGGACTGGCGCCGCGAGTGTAGACAGCCACAGACTGCAGCATCGTTCAATTAGTTGGTGGACTGGCGCCCCGAGTGAAGACAGCGACAGTCTGCAGTACCATTCAATTAGTTGGTGGAATGGCGCCCCGAGTGTAGGCAGCCACAGACTGCAGCATCGTTCATTAAGTTCGTTGAGTGGCGCCCAGAATGTAGACAGCCATGGACCTCAAATACGTTTAATAAGTTCGTGGACTGACGCCGTGAGTGTAGACAGCCACGGATCGCACCGACGTTAATTTTGTTCATAGACTGGTGACCCAAGTGTAGTCAACCACGTGCCACGGCATCCACGATACTCAATAACTGTAAGGCATATCTAAGACCCTAAAATGTGTGAAATATCACTGTCTTTCATTTATTCTAAATTCTTTAAGATATGTTAATTTAATAGGTAAAATGTATGTAATACGACAATTTCAAGTTACTGGGAATGGTCAGAGCGTAACTTTTAGGGTTGACGGCTGTAGGAGTATTTGGTGTTTTTCCAGAGTTGTGAACACAGAACTCTGTCTCGTTAGCGCCATTCTTGCACATGATGGCGCTAGTAGTGCAAGATGGAAAACTGTGATGTGAGAGACGCGAGTATCGCTGGACAGCTAAGGACTACAGCGCTGACGCAGGTGATTAGCACTGGCCAACGGCAACATCCGCCGTGCAAAAACCAGGGGCTGATCCACCTGAGATTCTAGTTCGGTATGCAATCGTGTGTGGCAAATAGTCTGACTACTACATCGCCAAAATCTTCCAGGAGAACATTACACTGAAACTTAATGTTAAGATGACTATGTTCTGAAACATTTTTTGTGATACCGTTGTTTGCTCGAATACGCGTATCTCGGTAAATAAAAATTATGGAAAAAGGACTTTTTGCCAGAAAAGGTACAAAAAATATTTATCTATGTCCCTATATTTTTACTTTTATCATATTATGTGCATTCGTGAAAATTGTCAAATATCGCATTTTTAAAGCTTGCCTATGCAGTTNATTTTTACTTTTATCATATTATGTGCATTCGTGAAAATTGTCAAATATCGCATTTTTAAAGCTTGCCTATGCAGTTAATTTAAGTGGTAAGAGAAAAGTACGATTACACGAACGTAGTTAAATCTGTGTTGTTTCACTGCCTATAATAAAGTCCCACCCTTACAGATCTAATTTGCGCAGTGCATCGTCGNATCTGTGTTGTTTCACTGCCTATAATAAAGTCCCACCCTTACAGATCTAATTTGCGCAGTGCATCGTCGGGATGGAAATACTGCACGCATTTCGCGTAGGGGCGATGAGGAGCTCAGAGTGCGTGTTAGCGTCGCCCGTATCGCTCCCTCGCTTCTTGACCTTGTACGTGCAGCTACTTAGGCGTCTTAATACGTGGTTGCCGAACTATTTTCAAGTGCTCGAAAACTAATACTTGGCTAAGGACTAAGGTCATCTATAGAGGGGAGAGTTTTTGGCAGCTCTTAGCAACGAGGTCTTGAGAGCCGACGAGGACAAAGTGAGGTGGGTAGAAAGCAGCGCCGGCATGCAATAGGGGAAATGGGAGATCTCCGAGGAAATCCACTGACCGGCTACATCGCCCGGCACGATTCTCAAGTACAAAAATCCGTGGAGCGACCCTTCCGGGAATCGAACCCGGTTCACCTAGGTGGGTGGCGAGTAGTCGGACAATTAATTACCCCAACGCGGCCTCCTAGGGTAAACTAAATACTGTCATAAAATGCAAATATCTTATACAGCAGATTACCCGTTCCATAAAACAATCTTCAAATAACTGTTTAAAGTTGTGATGGACAGAAAATTAATTCAAATATCAATATAAATTTTTAAATTATAGATGTGAAAAATTTCATCGGGGCTCAAGGTGAAACTCTTGGGATGGAATTATAATTTTCCATTAATCACCTCGATGCTGTATACACAAACAGTGGACGATTGAGCAGAGCCGGTCGTAACAAACGGAAATGACAACCGTGACGCAGAGAACGGTAGTGAGTGGAGCTACTACGCGCCTTGGGATCGTCAGCGAGAATGTGGTAGGGATAAAACACAATTCAGATTACGGCGTTCGCAGGAAACTGTTTAAATGTAGGGGGAAGGTAAAGTACATCGGACCCGTTTTCGAAGGTATAAATCTTTCATTCTCGTTTAAACATTTCCACATGTATCATTTGGAGGTCATTTTCAGTAAATATTTATGCAGTAGATTACAATAGAATAACAAAACCATATATATAATATGCAGAAATAACTTTATTGAAACCTCAAAACCCAACAACTAATCCAGTTCAAGGAACTGCATGCTTGGTGAGAATGCAGGTATATGTAATTAAGGCACTTACATAATTATCTATTTAATGAATTTAAGATTTGTTATAGTATATTAAATTTTTTTATCAATATTCTACTTGCAGAAATAAAACCGTATGTTTCGAATGTAAGACTGCCTACAACATTTCATAAGTTGAATTACGTCTTCAGAGCTTTCTCGTGCAAACCGCATGATTATTTTCTTTCATCTCCGTTTTTATCTGCACTATTTTTTGTTATTCAGAAGCACAGTTTTTTTAAATATATTCTCTCTTCTTCGGTGTCTTGTTATGTGTTTAAAACAAACAAAAGCGGATTTTAGCTTCATTTATTTTTAATGTTTCAATAGGAAATCGACATATAAAATTAAGTTTTCCTCAATTCCCGCCATTACTGTAATTACTCCAAGGAGAATATTCTTACGTTAAAAATGGCATGTAACGGGCACGCATTTTAAACAACTGCATATGTCGAAAGCAGTCAGTTTACCTTGAACTGGTTATAAACGTAGACGGACACAGGCGTGGCGAGGGGTATCTCTTGTGTGAGCAATACGTTCGTGGTTTCTGCTGTACAACCCTGTCGGTCGGCTTCGGCTTGNTGGCGAGGGGTATCTCTTGTGTGAGCAATACGTTCGTGGTTTCTGCTGTACAACCCTGTCGGTCGGCTTCGGCTTGCCCGGTAATCGGCTTACGAGCTTGTCGCGACGAATTTTCCGCTATGCCGGCCCGTCCGCACCTCGGAATTATTCAACTGCCACTTTCGCCTCGGCAGTCTAATGAAAATTCCTTTTCGCCCCGAGTATGGGCCACTTCTTCACCTGTATACTTTTGAAGATTGGATAAAAAGGAGCGAAAAGGGAGGAGGAGAAGAAGAAAGGAGGCCGGGGTTTGGAGAACAGAAGGCTAAGAACCCGAGAGCATCTTATCACGCACAGTCGGCCCAGCTTTGAAAGAAATAAGTAACATTGTCCCCGGGGTTTAAGGGTAGTAAGTACCCAAGGTTTGTGGGGACCTTAACGCAGTCTCAGGTAAATAAGCGAGCTTTCTTCATTCCACAGCACCGGTGAAATCGCTATCCGAAATCTATCTTAGCCGTCGCTGAAATCTGCCCGGCGCTTGTAAATTCATTTCATTTGTCGTTAACAGCTGTTATTTTATTTTGCTAGCTGTTTGCCTGCCTTGAAATCACGAACNTGTAAATTCATTTCATTTGTCGTTAACAGCTGTTATTTTATTTTGCTAGCTGTTTGCCTGCCTTGAAATCACGAACCCACCACGCTTACCAGCTTAAGAGGACTTGAATACAAAAGTAGCATTAAGTTCAAAACCAACGTTTTTTTTTTTTAACAAATCGTTAAGCCGATGTACGGTACGTGATACACTAACAACATTCATAATAAAGGGGACAAGTATATCTCAGAGGAGTTACCGTGAAGCACACCTGAAAGAGATGTGGATAATACATTTTGCTCTCTGAGGTTGGTACCATCTTCAGCTGTTGCCTCATCGATGTGACAGTGTATTTGGATTTTATGTGTAGGTATTTTCGTGTTACTTATTTAAAATAGCCAAAAAAATAATAATTTTCAATTGAGGTCTTGCGGTACTTAAAAAAAAAAATCAAATCATTAAGGGATGAAAGGAGGAAAAGGCATTCGCACGTGGGAAATGTAGATATTGATGACGATTCATGGGGCTTCGCATAGTGTTCCCAGTTCTCCCATTCGCCATAGAAAATACACAATTTCACGCCTTTCTTTAGTTGATGTCCGCCTTCAAGCTCCGCCCCAAAACTGTTGTCACTCTGGTAAGTGCTGATTCCTTTCTAAGTTCAACTGTCTGTAAGTGTTATATTTGTTTGAATAGATTCACATTTCACGTGCAACAAAGCGATACCACAGCAGCCAGTGGATACATGACTCTTGCCTGAGAAGCCCAAGAAGTATAGAATACAGAATTTTGAAGTTTAATATAATTAAAGTAAATTCTCAAAAAAAAAAAAATATATAAATATATTCGCGAGGCTCTCATTTCAGAGTGCAAGGCTTGGTTAGACATTCATTCTGACAATTTATTTTTAGTTGGACTTGCTTCTGGCTCGTGTGTCATAAGCGCTCTCTTTTAATGTGTCTGAATTCTGGGTAGCGAATTCAAACTCGTAAACGAGAAGTAAGATTCAAGTGTCCGCATAGGGTGAACTGAAAATGTAAAAGGAACATTAATGAGTTTGCTGTACGATGCAAAGCCATTGTTTTGTCTCAGCACAATAGCGTCCCCTGGCGGACAAGAAGTGACGTACAGAAACTGCACATGCAGAACATTGTTACGTTGTATATGGAATTTTACACTTTCGGTTATTATGCATTAAATATACTTTCATAGAACATTATTAGAAAAAAAACGTNGTAGCGAATTCAAACTCGTAAACGAGAAGTAAGATTCAAGTGTCCGCATAGGGTGAACTGAAAATGTAAAAGGAACGTTAATGAGTTTGCTGTACGATGGAAAGCCATTGTTTTGTCTCAGCACAATAGCGTACCCTGGCGGACAAGAAGTGACGTACAGAAACTGCACATGCAGAACATTGTTACGGTGTATATGGAATTTTACACTTTCGGTTATTATGCATTAAATATACTTTCATAGAACATTATTAGAAAAAAACGTCCTTGAAGAGTAATCTTACGGTTAATTTAGCATATTTTGTTGAAGTATTGTGTTTTTTTTTTTACGCCTGTGTAAGTCGTGATTTATTAAACTATTCGACGTGAATCGCTGTATAAATTTATGAAGAACCTCGCCTAGCGTCTTGCCAGTTTAGCTCAGTGGTAAGACGTCCGACTCTTGATGCAAGGTTAGAGGGTTCAAATTCTGGGCTGAGCGGATAAATTTACAGTGTGGGTGAGAAGGCGCCAGCATCCACACTGTATGTTTATCAATCGAGCCGTTCCAAATTTGAGCTAATAAAATTAATTCTCGTACATCTTAGCAGATGCCTAGGAGTAGCAGATACAAATATATGGTACCTCTTAAAGCCGAGCAAAAATACACTCTACAGTAGTCAGTATTGTATCAGACGTATAGCTGGGTAATCTCGGATGGTTAAGGTGCCACACCATCTGAGAGGGGGTACTATAAATAAAAAAAACTCCCCTACCTCACCACTTAAAAAAAGGCTGTGGGGGGGGGAGAGTTCTCCGAAAAAACGGAGTTTTGTTGGCGTCAAATAAAGCAGTAATAATATTTTTTAAAACAAGGTCCCTGGAGAGTTATTAAGTTGACCGTAAACCTTTTCCAATTTTTTCTTGTAATACAATAAATATGGATAATATTTCTATAGAAAGTGCAATGAAAGATTTAGAAAAAGAATTAGGTGTTTCACCTACTTTAATATGTCGAATTTGGAGGTGCATATCCAAACTTTTAAGTAGGCTACGTTGCAGCACCTTTTCGAAGTCACAGCGGTAATTGTGTTTTAATGGTTTAAAAATCATTAAAACTTTATAGAGATATGAATGCAAATGAAAATAAAATTATGTCTAATTGACGACTTCACCTGGATCGGTAATTGAATCGATCTACTTAAATGAATGCAGTTGGCCAGCGATTTGACTTTGAATTTATATGTTCAAATAGTCTACATCCTTATATTTCGCTGCCAAAATAGCTCGTTCTTTCAACAAAACATGGTTTTTGTAATTTGCACCAATATTCGGGAACACTTTCGTGATCAATTCTTCTTTCGACGTTGTGAATTGACAAAAAAAGGTGGAAAAAAATGAGACCAGTGGAAGCGTCAATCGGAATTTTTCCGTTGCCAATGACTAATAATTTTGTGGAAAACACTTCCGCCGCTTCGTCATTTTGTAATGCGACTCGCATATTCGTTGTCAACTTGAAAGTTTTCACGTATCTCCACAAATTCGATGACTTCAAGCAAGCGTTTATTTAATCAGCAGCGGTTGATCTTGGAATAACTGGCAGCGTTTGTTGAAAATCGCCTGCCAGCAGAATGATTGTACCTCCAAAGAGGTCCTGATTATTGCGCAAATCTTTCAACGTTCGATCGAGTGCCTCCAATGCTCGTTTGTGCGCCATCGTACATTCATCCCAAATGATTATTTTGCTATTCTGTAGTACTTTCGTCATTGCTGAATTTTTGACAATGTTGCACGTCGGTTCATCTATCGTTTTCAAATTCAGTGGCAGTTTGAGCGCTGAATGGGCTGTCCGTCCTCCTTCTAACAATGTGGCAGCGATCCCTGATGATACTACGGCCAGCGCTATTTGACCTTGTGCGCAAATCGAATGTAAAATCAATGAAATTAGGAATGTTTTGCCAGTTCCGCCAGGTGCATCGAGGAAAAATATTCCTCCGTAGCCGTCGTTGATTGCTATCATCAATGTANCAGTTCCGCCAGGTGCATCGAGGAAAAATATTCCTCCGTAGCCGTCGTTGATTGCTATCATCAATGTATCATATGCCATTTTCTGCTGCTGATTCAAAAGCGGGATCTTTGTTCGTACTGATTGGCTCAAAGCATCTCGATCGTATCGCCGTTCTCGTTCAAATTCTCTATTGAAAGCATGGGGTGATTCGGCGCTGGCATTCCTCATTCGTGCAACATCTTGTCGGACATCATCAGGCACAAATCCTCTATATAAATCAACGCCTTGTTGTGGATTTCCGCGTTAAAGTCAAGTTCAGGATTCGCTGTTGTACGCACTCGATGCAAAATGTCTTCAGCCATATTGTCTTTGCATTTGTTCCATAAATGAAGTGGGTTAGATGGAAAACACGTTGAAATGATGATGGCAAAAAGTGATCTAATTTCATGCGCAGTAGACGAAATAACAGCATCAGCAAGTGTATGATCCCAATGAGTCATCTTCGAGCAAATGTAAACGCTGACACGCTTCTCGATATGTTGCGCACTACTCACCATTGACAGTTCGTAGAAATTCAAATGAAACCGGTCCACGAANTGACACGCTTCTCGATATGTTGCGCACTACTCACCATTGACAGTTCGTAGAAATTCAAATGAAACCGGTCCACGAAAATTAACCAATAACAAACGCAGGTAAAAACATTTGTCATTGCTCGGATGAACTGTGTAAATGAGCCCCAATGCATCGGTTGAATATGCATTCACGTATCCAGGAACAGGCTTTCCCTGTTTCCGTCGTCGGAATTTTTTGATGATGCGTTCCATGTAAAATATCTCGGCATCTCTGAGTAAAGCAGTGTTNCCTGTTTCCGTCGTCGGAATTTTTTGATGATGCGTTCCATGTAAAATATCTCGGCATCTCTGAGTAAAGCAGTGTTTTCGCAAATGGATCACTTGCGCATGTCGTGAAGAAACTTGTCAGCATTGTCGCTGGTGGTCATCCAGTTCTCTGCGCTGCGTTTGATACCGTGAAATAAACTCGTTGTCCATTCTCCAGGTGCACAGCTAAATGGACCACAGTGGAATGACGTTCGTGTATGGCGAATGAAAAGATTCTCCAAATTGCCTCATTGCTGCTGACATATCTTCCTATTTGATATTGCGAAACTTCATCGTTGGCATCAGCAGCTGCAATACCAAANCAATCCAGCTGTTATCGACTACAACGTCTTTATTCTTGACTTTCAACGTTATCGTTCTGCCGTTATCCTCTGCAGAGCGACGACGATACATGGGGTAACCGTCATTACCTGTGATTGTGTCAGCCAACAAAGCACGTGGATAAGNTGTGATTGTGTCAGCCAACAAAGCACGTGGATAAGGTTTGGAGCATTTGTTTTCGATCATACACTGTGATTCCCGGTTGTGATTGCCACATGGTCCATGAATCATATTCGTCGTCACAACTTCATACAACTCTGGATCTGTTTCCGGATCAGGAATTTCTGCGCAAATTATGGCGTCAATTTCATCCGGTATTATTTTCTTGACCATCCACAGGAGAGAATGCGCATGAGGCGATCCTCTTTTCTGTCACTCCACAGAGTACATCCAACATCGCACGTCTCCGAAGACATGATACTTCTCAATGAAGTCCTTGAGCGCATTGAGTTTCTGCTTGAATACTCGTGCTGTAATGTCGTGACGATCGCTGGATTATTGACCGGGTAGTAACAGCTGTGTGATGTTGACCCATTTTGGGTTGCATGTAAAAGTGATGAATAAGTCTGGTCGATCGTATTGGCGCACGTAGGTCATCGCATTTTGCGCGTATTCGTGCATGTGCCTCGGACTTCCAACATACGTCGCTGGCAAAATGGTAATTCGGCCGACATTGTTTTCATTTCCCTCTACATTCATGGCATCATGCAGATGGATGTATTCTTCCGAACGCAATTTTTGCTGATTTAAACGTATATATGTCAGACGTTCCGTCTCGATTTTAACATACATATCAACGACGAACTGATGAAACAGTCTGCGGCATTTCAATATGTGATTGTCCTCGTTTCGACCAATCATCAAACGGTAGGTATAAAAATTCATTGAGCTGGCCTTTTTATTTGTTTCTTGACCTGTTAATGGATTAATCATCTTGATCAAAAAATTATATCCATCCTCTCCTCGGCAAAATATCAGCGGGTATTGTAATGCATCATACCAACGATGGGTTTCGTTGACACGCTGAAGGTAGTTACCATCACGCCGCCGAATCACAATATCAAGAGACTCCAAATTCTCGCCAACAACCACAATGGCAACTTCATTCAACGTCGGTNGGTTTCGTTGACACGCTGAAGGTTATTACCATTACGCCGTCGAATCACAATATCAAGAGACTCCAAATTCTCGCCAACAACCACAATGGCAACTTCATTCAACGTCGGTGCATTGAAGCGTCTTTCATGTTCGCCTGCTGGTCTTTTGTCTGCTTTGATCACTATTTTGTGATCATCCGAAGGCATCATTTCTAGTGCAGTTTTGAACAATTTAACTAATTCATTGTGTTCATGTAAGAGTTGTTGCAGGTGTGCAATAATCTCTCGCTTTACCGCACGACTGATGGCACAACGCTGATTGATTTCATCATCAGAATTTCCAAGGAAATAAACCTTAAGAAATTTGTGAACATCATTCACTGGCGGCAACAATGCTCGTGCACGATGGTGTCCTTGAATCTGTAAAATGAAAACAAATTCTTTATTGAAACGTTGTGAATTGTTGATTTTTTTTGTGTATAAGATGTGTGTTGTAGTTGAAAATGAATTTACCTTAAAAGTTGGGCTGAAACCTTACCTTAAAAGTTGGGCTGAAACCTTACCTTAAAAATTTGGCTGAAACCTCGTTCCTCAGTTATATTCGCTCCAAATTATGTAATTTGGAAGATACTGTTTTATTTTTGTATATNTTCCTCAGTTATATTCGCTCCAAATTATGTAATTTGGAAGATACTGTTTTATTTTTGTATATTCTGCAGAAAAATGCTTCGATTGAGGTTCTTGGCCAGAAAGCAACGATGCTTGGGGCTCTGGTGGCAGTATCAATTGTTGTAATTTGACCTTTCCGCTCGCACAACATAATCCTGGAGGTTCATTTTGAAACCTCAAAGCATTGTAATGTTGACAAACAGTGCTCATGGTTCCGAAGTCGACCGATACATCCGTGGCGTAATCGATTGTTGGACCGGATCGTATCTGAACGCCAAACGTTCATATCGAATTGTTACGTTTGGCCGTCTGTTTTGTCGACGTTCCAAATTATTGTTTACGTTATCTCCAACTGAGAGAGTCAAACTCGACTGTCTCCGTTGATCCGGATTCATAACTGATCGCGCTTGAGAAATTCTTATTCTATTTGCCTCCAAACGCTGTCCACGCTCTTCATCAGTCTCATTGATTCGACAATCATGTATTTCTCTTGCGTTGCGCGTACGCCGACCGATATTTCGACGCCTTATTGGTGGCATTTTTCCAAAGACACCAAAATAATCTTTTCAACACACCACCGACAACACAATATTCTTTTTCGTTAAACAAAGAAAAATAATGAAATCACTTCAAAAAGGCCACACCTTTTTTTTCTTTTTAAAAACGTGTGACAGCAGAACTTTCATACTGTGCCTCATTTCACGTAATGAAATTCTTTAACATAAAGATTTCATATAAAAATGCCATCCAAATTTTCCACTTTTCCCCTGGATTTTCCAAAAATTTTCTTCCATACAAACCTTGTTCTGACAATTACGAACACAATAAAAAATAAATCAACCAAATCGGTCGTGCCGTTCTCAAGTGATGCTCCGTCATACATGTGGCAATCGATTTTAATTTATATAGATTGTAGAAGACAGCGTTGCTTGTGACTCTACGTATGTATACGTTTGCTTTTGTATTTTTATTTAACCTTGACGGTTATCAATTTCTCAGCTGAGAGTTCATATTACAGGTCGAAATATATATAAAATCCCTACCGAAACCTATGCAACAAGGTTGGATGCCTTATTTCTACTAAGCATGGTATGGAAGCAGATGTGTTACGCAAGATTAATTNATGGTATGGAAGCAGATGTGTTACGCAAGATTAATTTGTACTTTCAAAAAGTAGGAGAAACCTTTCCAAATACAGAATGAATGGAAGGATACAAAAATAAACGTGGTTTTCCATGTTAGTGTACGTTTTAGCGCGTTACTAAGATACTATTTTAATTAAAGTTTTATTGTTTACATTTTGAATTATATGCATGGGGGCACCGGCNTTCCTCAGTTATATTCGCTCCAAATTATGTAATTTGGAAGATACTGTTTTATTTTTGTATATTCTGCAGAAAAATGATTCAATTGAGGTTCTTGGCCAGAAAGCAACGATGCTTGGGGCTCTGGTGGCAGTATCAATTGTTGTAATTTGACCTTTCCGCTCGCACAACATAATCCTGGAGGTTCATTTTGAAACCTCAAAGCATTGCAATGTTGACAAACAGTGCTCATGGTTCCGAAGTCGACCGATACATCCGTGGCGTAATCGATTGTTGGACCGGATCGTATCTGAACGCCAAACGTTCATATCGAATTGTTACGTTTGGCCGTCTGTTTTGTCGACGTTCCAAATTATTGTTTACGTTATCTCCAACTGAGCGAGTCAAACTCGACTGTCTCCGTTGATCCGGATTCATAACTGATCGCGCTTGAGAAATTCTTATTCTATTTGCCTCCAAACGCTGTCCACGCTCTTCATCAGTCTCATTGATTCGACAATCATGTATTTCTCTTGCGTTGCGCGTACGCCGACCGATATTTCGACGCCTTATTGGTGGCATTTTTCCAAAGACACCAAAATAATCTTTTCAACACGCCACCGATAACACAATATTCTTTTTCGTTAAACAAAGAAAATATAATTAANTCTTTTTAAAAACGTGTGACAGCAGAACTCTCATACTGTGCCTCATTTCACGTAATGAAATTCTTTAACATAAAGATTTCATATAAAAATGCCATCCAAATTTTCCACTTTTCCCGTGGATTTTCCAAAAATTTTCTTCCATACAAACCTTGTTCTGACAATTACGAACACAATAAAAAATAAATCAACCAAATCGGTCGTGCCGTTCTCAAGTGATGCTCCGTCATACATGTGGCAATCGATTTTTATTTATCCTTCTTTTCCCGTGGATTTTTCGAAAAATTTCTTTCATATAAACCTTGTCCTGACAATTACAAACACAACAAAAAAGAAATCAGCCAAATAGGTTTTGCCGTTCTCAAGTGATGCTCCGTCATACATGTGACAATCGATTTTTATTTATATAGATTGTAGAAGACAGCGTTGCGTGTGACTCTACGTATGTATACGTTTGCTTTTGTATTTTTATTTAACCTTGACGGTTATCAATTTCTCAGCTGAGAGTTCATATTACAGGTCGAAATATATATAAAATCCCTACCGAAACCTATGCAACAAGGTTGGATGCCTTATTTCTACTAAGCACGGTATGGAAGCAGATGTGTTACGCAAGATTAATTTGTACTTTCAAAAAGTAGGAGAAACCTTTCCAAATACAGAATGAATGGAAGGATACAAAAATAAACGTGGTTTTCCATGTTAGTGTACGTTTCAGCGCGTTACTAAGATACTATTTTAATTAAAGTTTTATTGTTTACATTTTGAATTATATGCATGGGGGCACCGGCNTAGCGCGTTACTAAGATACTATTTTAATTAAAGTTTTATTGTTTACATTTTGAATTATATGCATGGGGGCACCGGCATTTTAAGTGCGTAGGGCCTCTGAAGGTATCAATCCAGCCCTGATGGTAGGGTATGGAATGAAAAGCATAAAACTTTATCCTGCAATACGGATAGGACGAGTTTTATTAGTTTCGCCTTACAAACTGCGACTTTTTCCTCCCATTTGATTCCTGGAAATCATGGTTCATAGACACATTTGACTTTGTTTCGTAGCGCTGGCATCTCTTTTAATTACCAAGTCCCTCGTCATAGACGAAGCGAGCCTGGCAACAGGTAGCGGGGAAAAATCTCCNTGGCATCTCTTTTAATTACCAAGTCCCTCGTCATAGACGAAGCGAGCCTGGCAACAGGTAGCGGGGAAAAATCTCCGATGCGATGTTTAATTTAGCCTCTGGCGATGTGTGGGTGAGGCCTGTGATAGATGCTTGCGGGTTCCTGGAATTCAGGAGGTGGTGTGATATCGAGACGAGTGTGCTCTGAACAAAAATGAATTGAAAAAAAAAGCGAGACTGCTGGGAATATGATGGCAGATCAATGAGGCCGAAGCCCTCCGTATTTTTCAAGCCCCTTTCTGGAATCATCGCTGTCTATGTTTGATGTCTCGCTGATTCGATTCCCATTTTTTTTTTTCAAAATGTTCGACTGTATTAAAAAAGAGAGACAAGGGTGAAAATATTTTGTGCCCTCTTCCGTTNATTTTTTTTTTTCAAAATGTTCGACTGTATTAAAAAAGAGAGACAAGGGTGAAAATATTTTGTGCCCTCTTCCGTTTGCACGGGTGGTGGGGGGACTGGAGAGGGAAGTGGTGCTTTAAAAGGGGTGGTAAAAGGAAAGAGAGGGCGCTTCTGATTGGTTCATTTCCGAAACCCCTTTCCCGATACTTCAGGGAGGGTACTTTTTATTTTTTATTGTAGGAAAAAAAAGGGCCCACGCCCGCAAGGGTAAATTTGGTACAGCGGGGGCAAGAAATGAGACAGAGAACCTGCGGGGTTGGATTGTCCGATAAAGGGTGGGGAGTGGGGGGAGGGGGTGCGTTTCCGTGTTTCGAGCGTAGATTACGGGAGAAAATAAAAGGATTTCGAAAGCGGTCTGGGGAGGGAGAATTAAAAAAATTCGCAACAACATCAGCGCCCGATCACAAATGCTACCTATTTTTATTTGTTTACGCGAATGCGCTCGGCGGAAGACGGAATATTTAAACAAAACAGTCGTGAACGCGAAATAGAACGCCGCAGCAGTTGCAGTAGTTGAGTCGAGAATAACGTCAGTGGATGCTGGGAAATACAGCAAAGAAAATCACATTCTGCGTGATTGTAGGAGTGAATTGAGAAGGTGGCAACTTTAGTTACTCAAGCATTAAGACGGCGTGGAGACAAACTAACTCGGGACACCTTGGGTTTTTTACGCGCCAGTAGAGAAACACCAGAAAAGGGCAATGCTACATTCAGAAAAAAAATGACTGAGGAAACAAAATTTTTGTACCCGCAACCGATCAACACTGTTATTATTGGGATGGCAACCAGATTGGTTGTAGAAAGGTTACTACTGATACGGGCTGGGAATATCAATGGTAAACGTTTGGTAAAAGGAAAATATTCGCGACTAGGTAAGCGCTAGTGTCAGCAAAGAACTAGATTTTCTACATTAAAAAACAGGATTATTGCAAAAATCATAAATCAAATGTACAATAACTTCGGAACTAAGTAAAATCATTCTCTTTTATTCAGATAGCTTAAATTTTTTATCGAAATTACCTTTGGAACTCTGCGCCCCTAGCGGCGGAAAATGTTTCCCAAGCTAAACACTCCCATAATAAATACCGTTTTGTTCCTAACCTGAGTAGAATCAACCATGGTTAGACCTAAATATTTTAAGCGTAGATAGTTACTGCAATAGAACTGTTTGTTATTTTCCTTTCTGAGATTGTATCTGTAAATATGGATATACACCGGAGAGCCAAAAAAAAAAAAAAAAACCTGGTATAGGCGTGTGTATGAAAATAACGGAGGTATGGAACTAATCAGAGTAACGCGATGCGGTCGGCAGCGCCTATATAAGAAAACAAGCGTCTGGTAAAGTTCCTAGAACGGTTACTGCTGCTTCAATGCCAGGTTATCAAGATTTAAGTGAGTTTGAACGTGGTGTTATAGTCGGCGCAATAGATATTGGACATAGCATCTCCGAGATAGCGATAAAATTTGGATTTTCGCGTATGACCATTTCACGAGTGTATCGTGAATATCGGGAATAAGGTAAAACATCAAATCTTCGACATCGCTGCGGCCGGAAAAAGATCGTGAACGAACGGGACAAACGACGACTGACGAGAATCTTTAAACGCTACATACGTGCAACCCTTTCTCAAATTGGCGCACATTTCAATACTGGGGCATCAACATGTGCCAGCGTGCGAACTATTCAACGGACCATCATTGATATGGGTTTTCAGAGCCGAAGGCCCACTCGTGTACCGTCGTTGACTGCACGACACAAATCTTTACGCCTCGCCTAGACCCGCCAACACCGCCATTGGACTGTTGATGACTGGAAACACGTTGCCTGGTCTGACGAGTCTCGTTTCCAATTGTATCGGGGGGATGGACGTGTGTGGATATGGAGACATCCTCATGAATCCATGGACCCTACATGTCAACAGGGGACTGTTCAAGCTGGCGGAGGCTCTGTCATGGCATGGGGCGTGTGCAGTTGGTGTGAAATGGGACCCCTGATTCTCTTGATACGACTCTGACAGGTGACAGATACGTAAGCATCCTGTCCGATTACCTGCACCCATCCATGCCCATTATGCATTCCATCGGACGTGGACAATTTCAGCTGGACAATGCGACACCCCACACGTTCAGATTTTCTACCGAGTGGCTCCAGGAAAAACTCTTTTAACTTTAGACACTTCCATTGGCCACCTAAATCACCAGACATGAATATTATTGAGCATATCTGGGATGCCTTGCAACGTGCGGTTCAGAAGAGGTCTCCACCGCCTCGCACTCATTTGCATTTTTGGACTGCCCTGCATGATTAATTGTATGAAATGCCTCCTGCATACCTTCAGAAATTAGTCGAGACCATGCCACGTCCTCTTGCGGCACTTCTGCGTGCTCTTGGGGGCCTTACACGATATTAGACAGGTGTACAAGTTTTTTTGGCTATTCATTGTAGTTCCCACAGCAGAGCATTCTGTTCTACCTTCAGAACGGATCGTTATAAACTAACAGAAAATTGTGTTGCTGGTAAAAAATTTGGTTCTTGCTTTCCTAAAGCCCGTTTACAGAACTGTTCTGTTGTCATTTCCATGCTGAATTTTTCACTGCAGATAACGGTTTTTTTTTTGCCAACATTGCGAGCAAATAAATAGCCAGGGTGATATATTTCTATACAGCTATTTCTTAGGCGAAAATTCGTACGTTTCATGGCGGCGTAATAAATTATGCTTAAGAATTTTAAAAAGCAGGAAATACATGTCCAGTTCAAATTATACGTGATGGTAATCTTCAAAGTTGCGTGTTTTCAAAAAACATCCAAGAAATCTTTCTGTTCCTGAAAGTTGACAAAAATAATGCAGCTGTCATTTAACTGTTCACGTGAGCTCTTAATTAAGAACTTCGCAAACACTGTAAAACAAATTTACAAATCTTTGTAAAAAAAAGATACAATAGGTTACAGTAGGGTAAATCAAATAGCGGTTTTTTCTTAGACAATACTAAGGTTTTGCGCACGCTGTGTGGCAACTAAATACGCCAAGTTGTCGTTCCATGTGGCAAACGGAAACGTGTGCGGTTTGTTTCGTACAAGTGCTGGTGTCCCGCACTATCTGTGGCATATAATATTTTAGCATCATAACGTAAGCTTTAAGTGTTTTCGTATATCGACTACCGTATTTCTTTTATATGGCGGTTGCATCCTCGNTCATAACGTAAGCTTTAAGTGTTTTCGTATATCGACTACCGTATTTCTTTTATATGGCGGTTGCATCCTCGGTTTCTTGCCTAATCTTAACCCGCATTACAGCAATTTATATAATTTGGTCTAAGAAGTACATTCATCCACGTTACATTCGAGGGGCTATTCTGNAACCCGCATTACAGCAATTTATATAATTTGGTCTAAGAAGTACATTCATCCACGTTACATTCGAGGGGCTATTCTGATACTGCACGGTTTTGTAATTATTGTTCTCAGATACCGAAAGTAATACCGCTGTATTAATTTTCAGATGGCAAGACATTATAAAAATAACAATTCACGGCTGCAGAGGGAGAATTAAGGAACGGAACGTGCAATAACGTCTGTTGTTGGGGAGGGGTGGCGACGTGTAATTGCTAGGAGCTGAAAGTGCTGCATGAGATGAATGACCATCTAAAATCAGAAAGTACTCTTCCTTATACACGAAACACGATGTTCTTGGAAGTGTTTCTTTAGGAATTTCAGAAATATTGCTCGGAAGGCGACAGCAGCTGTCGGACTAGCCTGTAGAGGAATTTTTTTTTTCCTTTCATGCCTCTAGTAATGGAGGACTTCCGTTCTGCAGCTCGTGACACATATTCGCATCCCACTGCCCAGGACACCAGCAGGTCTAGTAAGGTGCAGAACGAAGAAAGAATTCAAGTGCGACAGACTACGCCTGACACTTCTCAGGGCCCTGCCCACGTCGTCGCGGAGATACCAGTCCTGAGGAGACTGTGAACAAAGAAGAGAGCTCGGAAGGAGCCAAGAGCTCGCCACACAGCACATCACCGCATAATGCAGCAGTTATCAAGGTCATGAATAACTTAAAAGTCGGTGTGAAAATATCCGACCTAGCTGCAGCACGCAAAACAGCTCCGTCGCCAAAGTTAAAAAAAAAAGGCAAAACGTTCAGTTGCGCTGTTCTCATCAAGTGAAGACGATAATGTTAGAGATTCCGAAACAGACGACGACAGATGCGAATTCTGTGCTGTCGGCTACCACTCGAAGCCATCTACCCTAAAAGGTGATTGGATTCGCTGCCAGAACTGTGATGTACGGTACCATATGCGTTGAAGCTGAAGGAAGGAAGAAATTCATCTGTGNATTGGATTCGCTGCCAGAACTGTGATGTACGGTACCATATGCGTTGAAGCTGAAGGAAGGAAGAAATTCATCTGTGATAAATGCTTGTAAACTAATTTTGGAATGAAGAGAAGGAATAACTACTCGTACAAACAATTTTTATTTTTATTTTTAAATAAGCCATTGACGGTGATTCTGTTTAAATTCATATTAATTTTTCCTGCTGTTCTCCTGTACAGAATGTTTAAACTATAATATATTTTATTAACTGGTATCCATATTACCCCCATCATCTTATCGGAATAACCCCTCGAAATTTCTTCACTTTCGATCTAGCGGGTAATTCTGATAGATAGAATTCAGCACTAGAAATTCATTTATTTTAAATTCTTTATTTTCTGTTAGAAAGGCAAAACAATGTAATGTTTGTGTGCTTGCATGAATCCTCTGTCGTAGGCTATATCCACTTTTTTTTTTACTGTGTTTTTTTTTGTAAGTTAACCATGACGCTCCCCGCGTCCATGTATTTTGGCCGTCAGAACACACGCGCTAGCAAAGCTTGCAGACGGTCAACACCAATAAATATTAAGGGTGGCGGACGTGTCCAAAAAGGATCCCGCGCCTCACAGCTGCAAAGACGGGCCACCCAAGTGTTCTGCACGTGCAGACGGCATCCGGAGGCAACGGAAGGCACCAGGGCGCGGACACAGCTGCACTGGGCAGCTGCCCCAAGATACGCCGAGGTCCCACGACCCCGGGCTTCGCCGCAATAAACCAAGAAAAGTTTTAGC
>NQII01005122.1:8491-51254 GCA_002778355.1 Clitarchus hookeri | reverse complement strand
GCCAGATCCGGACGCGAGTCAACCAGCCAGTTTACCGCAGAAGCCAGTCAGTTCCAGTCAGTTGCAACGCACCGAAGAAGGGAGGATCGAGTGGTGAGCTTCGCCGTGAAGGCCACGTCGAGCTAGTGGGAATGTCCAGCCGGGACATGGTAGGGCAGGGAACAGGCCGTTCCTGCCCTACATCGAGAACGGGAGCGAGGGACGAGCCCTACCAGAGGGCGTCCGCTCAAGTAGAAGCCAGCCGCGTGCAACAGACCAATAACAGAGGCTGACAAACGGGACGTACGGCGGGAAGCATCCGAGAAAACCCGGGCAGTCAGCCGACGAGACTCCGAGGGGCCAGCCGCCATCAGACGCAGAGTCCTGCCAGTTCCAGCTCACCAGACCTCAACTGCAGGACCAACTACCCGCCCAGCAAACCAGATAAGTACAGTCATCCAGCGTGTGTGAAGAGTACTACCCCCCTACACCCCCCTTGGTATAAACGGGAAGTAGTTGTCTCTAGAGCTCGTGTGTGAATTATAACTTGTTCAAGGAATAATAAAACTAGAGATTTTTCTTGAACTCTTAATCATTACAGTGTATTGATTTATTAGGAAATTGGACCTTTAGAGAACAGTGTCAACACCTTCCTCCAAAACCACAGCTCTGGGAGTTGTCAACCAAATAACCCTGCTGTACCTTTATATCCTTTGTGAAATGTTTTCCTTGTAACGTTACAAATGCCGAATTTGAAATACATTAATAGGCTGTTCACGGTTACCTGAGACTTTTGAAATCAACCTTTGAAACATTTTCACTTCCCCTGGATGCATGCATTTTAACAGGCATTCTGAATTGCATGCGCTTAGTAAAGTTGGTAACAATGAAGATAAAGCAGTACCATGTTTCTAACGTTGAATTAGAAGTGTTACCTTAACATTTGAGAATATAAAATAATGTATTTAGCTTTTTTTTAAGTAGGTAAATGTGTAAGAATACACAAATTTGTAAAATATTTACTTTTCCTATAATTTCAGATTTTTACTTGACCGATGCATGAATAAAGCGATCAGGCTCATGGTAATGTTAATTTTACATATGGCGTAAAAATACACAAGGTATATACGAGTGGATATTAATCAGGGCTTTTAAAAGTGCTCAGTTTACCGTGAACAGCCTATATAAAAAAATTTTGTAATGACCGGGAATCACTATAAGTCGTGAAGTCAAAGTTACTATACTTAAGGGGAATCTTCCCCCATCATATTAAATTGTATACTTAAGGGGAATCTTCCCCTTCATATTCAATTGTTGGGCTTTTTCTTTTTTAAAAAAGAAAATTTCAAAAATACCCCTTTACCAAACCAGCGAATGACCTTACACTACGGTACAGACACGACTTAACTACGGACTCGCATTTACGTCACAATATTGGTTTTCCGAAATTTGACAGAATTATTATTGTGACGCAATAATGAGTTCGTAGTTACCTTTTCTTCTCTGTACTGCCGTAAAAGGTAAATAAATAATTGGGCCTAGATATAATTTGGGAATTTTCTTTTTTTAAAGTATAAACAAGCTAGAAAAACAAAAAATGCAATAACCTGGAGGAAGATTCCCCTNATGGGAATTTTCTTTTTTTAAAGTATAAACAAGCTAGAAAAACAAAAAATGCAATAACCTGGAGGAAGATTCCCCTTAAAATAGTAAATATGTCTACTAATAACATGCTATTGAATAATAACTATTGAATTGGGGAGGAAAACGTTTTATTTTAACCTTTTTGTTCAGTGTAAAGATCTTAATTGCTTTTATTTTACTTTTCCAGGAATAACAAGCTTGTGTGATCACTCTGCCACGTGTACATCCTCTGGCCAGTAATTTTTGTAACCATCCAACAGACTGTAGGTATAGTCTAGTCGCGGTTTCTTCACACTTTTTTAATCAAACCTTAGAAAAATCACCCCATGTATGATGTATTTGGAAGTTTCCTAACCATACCATGTATCACAAGTATTTTATAATTATGTTAACATAAAAATGCCTTTTTTTGGTTACATTCAACTTTTACTTATATCATATATATCAATTATATTTCATTTATAATTAATATGCAAACGTTGGTATAAAATAGGTGTGTTGGTAATGCCTAGTAAGAAATAGTTCTTATCGAAAATAGTATTACACTGAGTGCTCACGAATGCGGTGCATTGACCTTTGGTGTAATTTTCTAAACTTAGATAAACTTTTTTTTTGCATGAGGCGGCGGAAGAGACTGAAAGTAGAACTTCAGCAGGGCTTCAGAAAAGTTTGCAGTAATCGTAATTGGAATAAAATGATAATTTGTTGGTTTGCAATGCCAGTGAAACGTAGTTCCAAAATATGTCCGCGGATGCGTATTTGAACGTACGTAGCGGAATCGGTGGCGCAACGGATAGAGAGCTCGCCTCTCACAAAGGGCGTGATTCNCATCCTCATCGGCTTTTAAGAAATCCGAAGCAAAGGCTTTCAGATACTGTTACACTCTTTTACTGCACTCAGATACACTCTATTCGTGCACTCAGATACACTCTATTGTTACATGTCGCTGGTCTATGTCTATGCCCTTGACCCGTCACGCACGAGCGAGCGATAGAGGACGGGGAAGAGATACGAAGTCGGGTGGCGAGAACGAAGGAAGTCTTGAATGACAGGCGAGCGATAACGCTTTCAGTTGCAAAGCCCGACCGCCGCAATAAGCCCATGCATCTCGCACGCTCCCGACCTTCAGCAAATTTAATGTCTGCGTTTGACTGAAGAATTTTCTGGCGGTTTACTGCCCTATTTTCTCTCAGTGTGACTCGGGGTGCGTTGAACCTTCCAGATGGTCAGGGCGACTGACATACAAGTGCGACGGGCCTCCGAGCGGACAGCTTGCGCACGTCGGGAGTCTGGGTGATTGTGCGACGCTAGGCGATAGACGACGAGTAACGAGAAGCGCCGGAAGTGACCAGAGGGAGGAAAATCTGTTACTGCGAGCATCAAGCAGTGAAGGTGCGGCTGGCAGGCTATTGGATTAGNGTGAAGGTGCGGCTGGCAGGCTATTGGATTAAATGCGTAGGGGAAAGACATTACAAATTATGGCAACAGACTTACTGAACGTGTGTTAATGATGAGTATGAGTTAATTGACTATAACCAAACAGAGACATTAAGAAGGACTTTAATTAAAGTTGAAATATGCATTAAATATTGCACTCACTGAGAAATAACAAGAGTAATAGTGGAGATTGATAATGAAATGTTGTTAATAATAGCTGTGTGAATAAATTAAAAATAAAATGTAGTTTTTATTTTTGTTAAGTCCTCCATCCCCCACGAACTCGCATATGCCCGTAATGCGTCTTTTAACACTATGATTACACTAAATTCGGCACACGAATAAACCGCATGTAACTTATTTTATTTTCTATTCTAATTATGTGTTTGAATACTTCTTGATTTTGCTTTAGTTAAACATTTGAAGGTTCTTATTTTTTGTTCGAGTCAGTATCTTTAGGGCTTTCATTTATTACAGTTTCGTTTTATGGCTGCGATATAGGTTTATAGATAGACTCGTAAGTCATTGACGGTTATGCCTTTGAGCATGTAACATTTTTATTTTTCAATCTTAGCGCCTTGATATCAATATAGCATTATTTACCTTTGCCGTTTGCGCTAAAATGTAAACAAACAAATATATTCCTCTTTCAACAACAGCGACAATGCGGTATCTTTTCTGAACAGATTGCTCTATTAAATAAAACCTTATAGTCACGGCTTAAAATTCTGAGGAAACTGAACACACGCGAAGCTTGTTTATGTTATTTCCCATCGCCGTCGTAACGCTTCATTATAGCTGATTGTGACTTTGAGGCGTTTGATATAGTTTTCTTGGGATTCCCCTTCAAGTACAACACGCATCATAATTTTTCTTATTTGTAGCACCTGAAACTGTAAATTGATGCTGGTCTGGAATGGTTTAATTCTCTCAACTCGCTGTTTGCATGGCGCAACCTGCGGAACTTCTGAATCCGCCTTTAGTTGTGACCACTTTCCGAAAAGGGGATGAAAGGGCGGCGCTAACGACGAAACTTCTTCTCCATGCTAAAAGTTGTTGAAGAGGGAGGTTTTAACGACACTTACTTAGAAAAAAATATATACTCGAATGACGTTTCTGCATTGTAAAAGGAACTGCTATTCTCGGCCGTTCTGATTTCATGAAAATAGCATGTTTCATTTCCCGGACAAACTTCGAAACGGCCGAAGTTTATGAGGCCGAAGTATTTCACCACGTATAATCGTCACGCGGAATATATATTTTTTTTGTGTGTGTTCCGTAATTCGTCGCTGAACTTTGGGTGGCGATAACGTTTGAACGACTCGAATGTCCTTTGCAGTCGCAACGACACGTAACAAAATTTGCCTGGTGAGGAGGGGGAGGGGGGAGTTGTAGTAATTCCCGTTCTATCTCGGGCGGGCACCGAAAACGTTAAAGTTATGCGTATCCTGTCGATTCGTCGTCGGGGACGATTGCATATCTCCTTGTAGAGGGGGGGTGGTCGCAAGAGTCCTGTAATCAAGGATATCATTTCGTGCTCGATTACCGCAAGAAGGCTGGCGCGGTGACCAGAAAACTTTCCCACAGATCCCCGGCCTCTGATAGGTCGCTCGGTGCCACCGCTGTACGACCGCGTTGACATTACGACTTCGGGGCGTGCCATGGCTGCCAACTGCGCGCCTGCTTCCTAACGACCGTATTTGCGTCCCGATAAAATGAAAAGCTCGACTCGGCGCCGCGCTGATGAAGAAAATTTGTTCCAGCATATTAGATTACGGGGAACTGGCCCCCCCCCCCTTTTTTTTGTCTTTACGTATCGCGTGCGATCGTCACCACGTCCAGAAAAAAAAAACTTTTACTTGAAGCACTGCAGCAGAGAATTGTCGACAGCAGTAAATGGGAATGGCATGTCCATTAGCGTGGAGAAATAAATGTCGCATGGATTCGACGCTACCTACCAGGAGTTAAGTGGAGATACGAATCGTGAGAAGTGATTTTATGACTATAAAAGTTGTACCATGGGTACAAAACATAATAAAAAGAAAGTAAATAACCACAAGGTTTTCAAACTCTTATTTTTATTAAATATGTGTTTCGATAACTTTGTTGCTGGCAAATTAAACAAATGAATTTCATTTTATTAACAGGCCAAATTATAAAAAAATGTTTAACACTTCAGAATGTTTTCTTAGAATGAACGAATTATGAATACCATAGGTACGTAGTTATCTTTGCAATTGGAATTGGAACAGTTTCAATTGATACCATTTTGAGCGTTCGTAGCGGAAATCAAGGGTGACCAGGGGTATACCGATATTTTAAAGGTATACGACCTTTGCGCAAGTCGTATTATGATTTTTATAATATCTTCAATTGGAACCCCAAGAAATTTATGGCATGCAAGGTGGATCCAGAGTCTAGCAATGGGAGCACGCTTTCCCCGTCTACCTTAAACTCAAGTCCAAAATATGTCAATAAATAATGGTACCAAAATGGGGCGTTCTCATAATGCAAAAACCGATGTCTTTTCATGAATGTTGGCGTTGTATCATTCATATATAATCTTATATTTATTTTACTGAGTAAGTCTCTTACGTGATAAACCGAAATGGTGTTTACATAATTTCTGCTTTTAGGTAAACAGTCAACATCAAAGGTGAATAATTTGCTCTTAGCGTTTGAGTCATTCCCGGCAAGCCGAGAACATTGCCATTCAACATCACCGACGAGGAATATAATAGAAGATTATCACCCAAGTATTTTAGGGCTACGTGTAACTTACATGAACACGCAAACTTCAACAGGTGCTATGCGCGGTGTAGCCCTGATATTTACATCTTCACCTAGGAAACTGTGAGTTCATTGGCGTGAATTCCAATTCTATTGTTGTAATTCACTACTCCAGAGACCGAAAGGCAAATCCGTATTTATTTTCCTAATTACCTAGCTATTTTCTGTATCGTCACATTTTGTAAGAGAGCTATTCTGATGGTGTACAAATTTCTTTTTGGCATGGTGGAGATAGATTTTGCTCAATATCATTATATTTTCGCAAAATAATGTAGACTTATGCTTATCTCTGATTTACGGCATTGAAATAGTTCTCTATCAAAGTACATACAGCCTATATAACGATTTTCTTATAAATTATAGAAAAACAACGTAGGTTTAGAAATGAGAAAAATATTGGGAAGTAGTGTAAATTAGGCTATCGGTGAAAGATGCAAAATTCTGTTGTCCAAACAGCACTTTTGAAGAGTTATATTTTCTGCGATTATTATAGTTATATTATGGGAACCCTATGTTCAAGGTTGCTAAGGCGTTAACTTAGGACGAGGCTCTGGGTTCAAATCCCGAGTTAAGTCATAAATGTTTGTCCTTTTTTTTGTAAGTAAACTTATTTTAGTAAGTAAGCTGCTACCAATTATACATGTTTAAAGCGAGGGAACAGCAACTTTTTGATTCAAAAATTACAAAAGGTATTTAATTTGGAACACTCAATCAATTTCTAGCGTACAACTGAACTAAGATCTGCAACCACTGTAAAACTTCGCTCGATTAATAAAATTGTATCTCGGAAAAAAATACGTTTGCCAGCCTTATTATTTGTTAAATTCCGCAAGGCGTAAATCCTAACTGATCCTATACAAAATTGTTAAATAGCATCAAAAATCCACGAGACAGCTCAATAAGTGTGGGAATACATTGAGGCAAGCAACGCCTATCACTTCAGGTTCTGCGGTGTCGTAAAACAGGCGCACACGTAACTCTGAGACTCAAGCGTAAACTTGCTGCCCAGCTGCAGGCATTTTACTTGTATAAACTTTTTTACATCTTTGTTCTTCCGCCATGTTTGGGATGTCAATTCGCAACGAAAACTTACACAAAAAAAATTTGCATAACTTGTTTGTGTACTTTTCGACATGAATTTCATGTATGGCATTTTCTCTAAAATTTTAGTATCGTTGTCGGTGTGAAAATTATAAAATAATTTTTTCTTACTTTTCACTTGAACCCACGATTTATTGCCTGGAGTTGAGTGGTGAAACTACACATGTTACCAAAAAATTAAGGAAAAAAAAAAATACTGTGTAAATAGTCAGTTGGTTCTGGAATAAAAAATTTTGATCATTACGTTAACTGAACCGAAATGTTGTTACAAATATCTATCTTGTAACACCCAGTGTAACATCATTTATAAAAATACTGTGTTCGGCCAATCAGACGTTTTACAATTTTTTGTATTTTTTTCATATTAGTTGTAAAAGTTTTGTTTTAATCAATGTATCTATTACATTATTTGATTTTTAATTATTCATAAATTTTTAAGGGATTATGTGGAAGAAAAGTGATGTCACTTTAACTGCGGCACATGTAAAAACAAGCCGCAAAGTAAATAAATAAAAATAATATTTTTTTAGTCATTATATTGTAGTTATGCGTTCATCGTCTATAACGCTGATAAAGTTATTGCGGAAAATCACATTTCTCGAGAATGAGGTGTATTTTCATCACAATTTCTTTAAATCTAATTTGAGTACATTCATAGGCTTACGTATTATTTAATACCGTGAACGATATGAACAATTAAATTAGACTGGATGGCTTTAGAAAAAAAATAAGGATATTCAAAAGCAACTTGTTCGTTCCGTATTTTCGTCACGGCACACAAAATGGCGTAACATTATCAATAATTTAGTGATTATTTTTCCATGAAAAATATAGTAAGGCCACTTATTATGATTACAAGGAAAACTACCTTACCTTCTGTGTTCTAGAAAAAAGGCGAATGTAAATTATATTCTTGTACAAAGATCTGAAGCATAAGTTTTCAAGAGTTATAAGAGATGCAGACCTGCCTTAGCTAGGTGAGCCGTTTATTGGGCCTTCAATCTTTTTTACGTTTATGTAAGAGTCTAACTTTAATTAGTTATCTCAAATTTGAAGTTCACGCATTAGTGGACTACTTAAGATGTTATAGCTAATCGTGTACCCAAGAATTTCTGTTAAGAAAATGTCTAAATCAAATCATTCGTATGTAAAATTTAACTGGGCAATATTTTATTCTTGTACTTATAGATGGAAAACGAAAAAATGAGATTTCATATGTTATCAACACACTTCTCATATATTATAACAATTTCTGGAGTTTAATTCAAACCATCGCCAAGCTCGGCCTATTCCCCACACGAGTGGCGTAGAAATCATTGGCTACCAAAAGTTCTGTCCAAAAATATTTCACAAATTTTTTAATTGTTAAAACGTAATTTCCTAATGTACAATAATTGTAATGATTATGCTTTGAAGGTTAATTATGTGACTACCTTGCACGTTCGTTTTTATTATTTTGGGGTCCAAATGTAGGTAACTTACAACATAACTTTCGATTACAGAAAAACTGGGGTGTGTAAAAATTACTGTTAAACTATAATTGTAATACTTGACGCCACCACACAGCGAACATGTTTTATGACACTTTGTATAACCTTATTCATTTCAAAGTTTTTGTATTATCGATATTGCCCCCTCCAAACTAATCTCTCAACTGCTATGCATTTTATCTCGCATTCCTTCGCATAAAGAATTTTTTCCAATTTCACGCATGGTCCATCCCAATAGTAAGAGTCCAGCATTTAGACGCCCTTGATGACATATCTCAGTAAGTAAGTATTGTTACAAGACGCCAGAGGGGCGTTTCCGAGTTCGTGAGGAATGGAGGTCTTAATAAAAAGAAAAGAACTAAATTATATTGATAATTTATACACACATATTATTTATACGTTAAACTACATATCTCTACTATTACTGTTGTTCTCGGTGAGCGCAATATTTTATGTATATCACAATTCTAATTAAAGTAATTCTCAATCTCTCTGTATTGTTTATAATAACTTTATTCACTCTCATAATTTACACATGATCAGTCTGTTGCCATGATTCAAAATGTCTTACACTCACGCATCCAGTTCAACAATTCCGCCCGTCAGTCTCTCTCTCTCTCTCTCTCTCTCTCTCTCTATCTCTCTCTCCAATTACTCGTCGCTGCGCTGTCTTTGAACACCTGTCACGCAATCCTTCAATTTATCGAACTCTAAAAAATTGTGTGCTCGTAGGCCCACCGCGGCTTAAATAGTTTCACTGGCACGATCAGGAAGGTTACCTGCACCCCTAGTAACGCTGAGAGAGGCTAGGGTGTTGAACGAGAACATGCTTTCACAAATAACTCAGAAATTTAATCCGATGCATGTCAAGAGCGCACGAGTTGCGATAGACTTACCGCGGGGGCACGCGGTGGCTTGCCTTTGTAAATAACAACGCGCTTCTTATATTACCGTCCGCATGATCTTCACACGTCCCTTCACTCTCGCGGGCATGAAGGTACAAGGGAAGCAATGAAGAGAAGCGGCACGTAACACTGCCCCCTCCTCAAGTATGTTCGTCCCGAACATACTCTGAAAAATACGAACCTTCGTATGGTGTCACTCGGTTTATATAGGCAGCCTACGGCTTCACTCGAGAGCCTTGACGACAAATCCGAAGAACCACACCGTTGGTCTTATTCATACATCTGTAGGGGCCTTCCCAAAATGTCTGTAGCTTCGAGAACCTTTTCTCATCTGTGGATTGTACAGTCACCGCAATTGTCCTTCTCAAAATACCTCGCCCCACATTCTTCTGTCGGGCCGGGTCTTCATTATTTCACTATATCTAAAAGGTTCTTGCTGTTGTGAACCACCACAGAATAATCTTGTAAAGTCTCGGTAGGTTCCCCCGCTTCTGTGTTGGATTATCTCAATCTATTACAATATTTTTGTTGGTTCCTTATAGAAGGACTAATCCATTTATTAATGGTTCGAAACGATGGTGCATACAGAATCTCCCCTAGCCTCTTCCTTTATACTACGTCTGCCAATCTAAAAATTGCTAATACTTAAGGTAGATGTAGAATGTTGTGGCTGGATCAACGTGTGGCGTACCCTGAAGCACTCGCAGGTCATCGTGTGTATTTTCCATCATCTGCTTTGTGAGGTGTGAAGCTTGCAGCCTCAGCTCGTCGATGCGGTGTCTCAGTTCACAAATTTCTTCACGCAAGTGCTTGACTGTGTTCATCGAAGCCGTTTGTTCTCCCTCTCGCTGCATCCATTCCCACCACTGTTTCTGTTCCAGCTGCTGCTGATTTTGTGGCAGTAGGCTCTCAGGTTCCCCAGCCGTCCACATGACTAACACTCAGGCCTTTTGGTCGAGAGGTGGCGAAGCGCTGTAGCACGTACCCTGGAAGCGATGTTCCTCGTGGTCATCTACAACTCTACCAGTGCCTTCTTCGTGCTGCCCTCGACGTTTACGTTCAGCGTCTCCGGCCATACCGGACGTCGGGCTGCGGACACCTGTCTTGCTGACTCCACCTTCAATGCTCGGGCCAAGGCGTCCTGAATGGTGTGGACTACAACCAGAAGTACCGCTTGCCTTTCCCTCTGTGTCGGCGATGGCGTCGGCGAAGAAGCCGACTACGATGATGTCGCGCGCCTCCTCAGAGCACCTCTCGAGAGATAGGTGTGAAGGCCGCATATCTGGCCACCTGCAGTGGCTCTCCTGGTCGCTGGTTGCAGCTTTGCAGTTGGGCATGGTGGGCATGTAGCAGGCCGACACCAGTGTGGGGTACCCCAGTCGATGTCAGTTTGGCAGAGATTGTACATAGTATGCTCAGTGCGAAGCCTTTCAGTACAGCTGCTAGGTAGTACGCCCGCTGTTCGTCTGACCAGCTATCCTCGTTTAATAGTCTCGCTGCCCCGATATGGAAGGTTCCCCGCACCCCGAGCCAGGCTGAGATTGGCTGGGGCAATGAACCAGAACATTCGTTCACAGGTAACACAGGAATTCAATTCGGTTAAGGTCAGGAGCGCCGGAGTTGCGATAGGCTTATCGTGGTATTAAGCGACGGCTTGCCTTTGTAAATCACAACGCGCTTCTTGGACAACTGCCCACTTGATCATCACACATCCCTTCGTTGTCGCGAGAAGGATGCGGCAAAAGAAGCTATGAAGAGAAGCGACACGTAAAACTACGACAAATATTACAACAGACGGACTGGCAAGAAAAATAACTTCGCCATGCGATTACAGGTGAGCGCACAAATCTGTTGAAAAGTAATACATCGTTTGTATCCTTTAAGTAATGCAGCATTAACGAATTGTTGGACATAGTCAACAGAAACGTTTCCCTTAGAATTTACTTCGATAAAATGACAGATATACGTTTTCCTTTTATAGAGATTCACAAGCCAGACGCTACGATTGAAGGAAGTCGTGCGGTTCTTTTATGTGAATCGCGCTTACCTGTTCGTTTTTTTTTCGATTTCATGATTTTCTCTTTCTAATTCGGTCTTTATTTCTTACACGTCTTGGGGGCCACGGTGATGCTAGAGCGCTTGTCTCCCACCAAGGTGAACCGGGTTCGATTCCAAGTGGGGTCGCTCCCGGAATTTCGTACGTGGGAATCGTGCCGGGTGATTCCGCTGGTCAGCGGTTTTCCTCGGGAATATCCCATTTCCCCTACCTTTGCATTCCTGCGCTGGTTCATACTCACCTCGCTTCACCCTCATCGGCTCTCAATACCTCTACTTTAAGAGCCTTCCAAACTCTCCACTCCACTCTACTTCTACCCCGGCACACCCTTAACGGCACACCCTTAACTGCTCAGTGATAATTACTAAACTTCTTCTGGAATCAGTTTTTCGTGGTAGTTGCTTATTCTCCCAATAAATCAATCGCCACTGCACCTTCTCGATTTTTTTTCCACCTCCAGAAAGTAGTTGGCTCAGTAGTCAGTCGACGTTAAAATCTCCATGAACCGGAACGGTAGTGTGTCCTGCAGTCTCACGGGATGTAATTAACGTCACCAAAGTAAATCGTTAACTTGAAAACCGAAAGGTCCCTCTTTTTACTTTGTAGGTAACGTGCGTTAGAACTTTAAAAACCACCTGACTGATGACATAATTTAATACATACAGAGAATCTTAAAAATTTATCTGTGAACACAACGTGATAGGATATTTTACCTTTATTTGTGAAACATAGTATCCTAACCTAACGGCACCACCTAAACTAGCCTAGAATATTGCGTACGTGAATAAGAGTAGTCACAGTTAAATTTACTTGGATTTTAGGCGAATAAGAGTTTCGTGATTTCAACTAACCGAAACTCGCTTAGGACAAGCACGTGAATGAGTGTTCATTCAATTAAAACCAAAGAAAACATATCAAACCACTTTAACGATATCTAATAAAACACGAATAAACAATCGATTTTTATCAGGCAATACTGGTTATATCCTTTCAGAAGAGCCTTGCTGAACCAGGTTCAGATTGTGTAGAGGTTGCAGATCCTCAACCCAAGGGCCGAATGCTAGCAACCTAATTTACACGAGGGCCGTTAAAAAATGTAAAACTCCTAATAATTTAATTGAATGAAGCTAGGTAAATAGCGAAGACTGGAGTGTTTCTAGAATTTTGATTTGTTGGAAAAGTATGGGAGGGGGGTTGTTATTTTTCCATGGTGCAGGTGCATATGAAGATATTTTTCTTACAACGGGGCTAACGTATTAAACTAAACATTATGTTGGGTGTAGCAGAGTTCTGGTCTTCTACGAAACCAACGGCAATAGCGTATATGTCCAAAATAATATTTCGTTTGATATGCAGGTTTGGACTTTCAATACGTGGCGTGGGACGGTGGCACTCTCATCACAAATCCAGGAAACAATGTTGAATTAATGTTTTAATATTTTAACCATTCTGATATTACTTAATTTCAGTATTAAAACTTTCCCAGGACAGTTTCGTGTCAATTCGAGAGTTTAGGAGGAGAGGGAGTAAATGTCCCTTGATGGTTCTTCTCCTTCCCCACCCCCTCCCCCTTCCCCAGATCCGCCCAAGCTAAAGCAGATACAGTTACAAATATGACTCGCGCACAGTAGTAATAGTATCACTTTAAATCAGACTAATATGACCAGATTTATAAATGCGTGGTAAATACCCATCCAACACCAAGCCTTAGCGAATGCAAGCCAGGAGGACCATGTATGTTATTCATTTATCGCAGCTAGGTGATGGTATATATTTAATTAACTACAATATCTAGTTCGCTATTTTAAACTCTGTATATAAATATTGACGTCTCGTGGAAAAGTTCATAAGTGTTGTTCACTTTTCAGAATGATGGTGCAAGGGTGTGTCAAATTTGTCTCGAATTATGTATATAAAACATCGCCTCCAATGGTCGAGGCAGCTAAATGGTTCTCGCTTTCAGTGGCTGCCCTGATTATTTTTTCTCTTCTCTTCGCTTGAAAATTTAAATACGAAAATTGGTATACTGCCAAAGCAACTTATACTTATATAAATAAACAAAAAAAAAATTGGACTATATTAGCTTTTCTCTCGAAAAGGAAATTAACGTAAAATATCATTGAAATTATATTAACATAGTGATTAGAACTTAATACTTGGTCCCACTAGCCGTATTGCACTCTTAGATTCCTTGCTGATTTTATCTCAAGAAGAAGAAAAATTTAGAAATCGTGACTGCAGTCCTTCAAATATTTACTTCACCCTGCAGTGGAGACACGTCATACATAATATTGCCATACAATTGTGCAACGTTAATTTCCTTTCTTTTAACACCGTGGTGTTATCGAGGGGCGTTTTACAAGGGCACACAAAGAATTTTTCCTTGCAGGGGCATAGGAGGTCCAAAGTAAAGAAATTAGAAGTAAATCCGCTAGTAGCATAAAATATCCCCTGAACTAATGACTTTACAAGGCGGTATATGAAAATATTAACCTAGTGTTACGTGCATATTTATTCACTGTAACGATAAATCAATCTCTTGTTGTATTACGTACAGACCATTCACTGTCACTCAACTTTTCTGAAGCTTTGCTAAAGTTCTCCTTTCATGGTATTCGTCCGCCTCGTGCAAACAAACCTTTTCGTTCTACAGCAAAGGGACAACGCACCACATTCGTGAGCACTCAGTAATAACATTTTTACTAGGAACTATTTGTTACTAAGTATCAATAAAACATATATTATATCACTGTTTTATTCAAATTAATTATATGTGTATGTAAAATATTATAATTTATTTTTTAAAATATGAGTTTAAGATAAATTTGACAAAGAATAAGATTTTTTTATTTTAACAGAATTATAAAACGCTTGGGATACACGACGATTTTAGGAAACAACCAATAACGCCATACATGGGGTGAATTTTCAAAGGCCCAATTAAAAAAAGCGTGAAGATACGGCGAATAGATTATACATAATTTATTCAACAGTACAGAAAGAAATTGTGTATTTGTTACAAAACAGTTATAATTTACATATTGTGATATATTTCAGGGTTCTCGAACGGGAGGGGTCCGGACAAGCTGCACCCCGCCCCCTCCTCATCCGTGTACGCCACTGGTGTTTTGTTTATTCGGTTATTAGTTTGCGAACTCAATTCACCATACTCGGATCCCACCTCAAGTTCCCGCTTCTCGCAAAGTAGGCGTCATTATCACAGACAGAAGAGGCGCCACTGTCGTGTTCAAATGCGGTCGCGAAACAAATGTGGAGCGCTGCAGTTAGAAGTTTTTACNTGGAGGGAGGAGACGGACGATAGGGCAGCGTCGCGTGACCTCCGTCATTAGGCCGGCGACATGAATCGTCCTTATCTGCGCCCCATTGTCACCCAAATTATCCTCCAGGAAAACATTACAGCCACGAGTCCTTTCCCTCGACCCCTTCCCCTCCGCCTAGCTGCTATAAGGACATTTGTCGTGCTGCACACCACATGAAGTATCTGCCCCTCGTGGTCCCGGCGGCCTCAGTAAACCTCTCGAGGTGACTATCGTCTTTGTTACACTGAGACTGAGCAGATGCTATGCCACAGGAAACAAAGCCTAGTACATGCAGGTTTCTTTTATTGTATTTTTACAAACAAAAGATTGAAACTTTGTTGTCAAAACAATCTTACGCGGTATTACAAAAAAAATTATTACGTGAAAAGACATTTAACTCTCTACTAAGTAACCTTTATTTAATATTAAAGTTTTTTTTAATGCTAGCAACAGCTAAAAATGTTTTTTGAAAACTTAAAATGTGAAACAAATGCAATCTTTCCAGGTCAGTTATGACCAGCCTCTCAGCGATCCTTCGAACAGGTGGAATTTACAGAAATGGAGACTGACCTAACGTCAGCTGTTAAAAGAAAGTTTGTAACAGCACATATTTTTTTGCAATTTTCCACTTAGTTACTACTTTTATTGATGAACAGATACTACAGATGTAAGGTTTCTAATCCTGTTAATTTACAATTGTCCGTACCAGAATACGTTTATTCCCAGTGCAAAAATATTTAGGTATACTCTAATTTTTTAGCACAGTTAAGAACGCCTTCGTGAAGGTAGTGTAAAGGAAAGACCAGCTTTGCGAACTTCAGTTACAAATATTTTACCGAAATGATGGCTTTCTGTTGAGCTACTTTTGACCCTGTGATAATGTACATCTATGTGCGGCTCAAGACATATCTTGAATTAAATGGGTAGTGGGAAAGGCATAATGCGAGAGAATCATGTATGAGAGTATTATTCAAGATACGATTGAATGTTACTATCATATCCTACAATCTTTCATCCGATGAATGTTAACAAAGATTTGCTAGCGGCGGTAAAACATGCTCCATAAGAAAGAAATCTAGTATTCCGGAAAGAAGTTGTGTCGTTCAGTTTTACTAAAATTTGAAAGGTTTTGTTCTACTCGACTAGTATGTTTTGATACTTGGTTTTTTGTATTATCATTATAAAATAGGCATTCTATTTAGTTAGTGCATATTTTAATTCGTTATTTGTGTCTTCAAATAAAAAAAAACTAATAAAAATTTTATATCTACTCTGCCGAGAAGAATTAATATACAAGCGTACCTGAAGAACAAGTTAAGCTTTCAGATTACTTTGAAACAGCTAAACTGTCAGATAATATATTTCTCTTCACTGGACCTATTAAATACGAACAATCCATGGGGTACGATAACAGAATAACACATCATAACAAAATTATCTGCTACTTCTATGGCACTTTTGCTTGGGATGTCCTGCATACGGGGTGATGTATCCTCTTTTATAATTCTGGTTAATGCTTGTATGTGTGTGTGTGTGTGTGTGTTATGTGTGTGTATGGTGACATTTTAAAATGTAAGTTCAGTTTGAATTTGTTGTACAAGTCTGTACTGAGAATGAAAATAACTTTCAGCGTTAGCTAAATAATAGTCATTCACCAAATACTATAAACTCATGCTTAAGAAAAGGGAGATAGTTCCGTACAATCTTCATGCTATATTCTGTTAATGAATACTTAAAATCAATAAAAAATTTTGTAAAGTTTTATTAAACTTATTTATTTTTTACATGATTGCTAACATGAGGGATAATGTCTTCTCGTGCATCGGCCAGTTGCGCACTCCCATTGACGCACTCCCAAGAGCTCCCACGTACAGCTCTTCGTATGTCGTGCATTAGGCAATACGTCCATCCGTCATCACTCGCCATATAATATAATTATGTTATAATCTTCGTCTGACGAACTTATGCACACAAATGACAATAAATATGTTAAATCTACAAGTGTTTTTTAAGTTCTAGCAAACTAAATATAGTATTGATTAAGAAAACAACTTATAGACACACATATTTATGTATATATATATATATATATATATATATACATTTTTGGCAGAATAAGTTGTTATTATGGGTTTCATATATTTGTTAACAGATACTTTTCTAACAATTTTGAGGCTAGAATATTACTTTGCAACAGCCCCAGTAAGATTGGGTAAGTTACAACTACAGTAAAAGTTTGACTGCAATAAACATGTCTATCTTCTGAAATAGTTGTCTCTCACTTAACAGTCATATCTTAATAATTTGTCCTTAAGGACGCATATTAGTATCCTTAAAAGTGTTGTATTCAGAAAAATGCAAGTACAGATTTGATACATGAATTATTGCCCTCAAACTAATAAAATAACACCTTATTTAATACAAAAAATTTACAATTTTATTTTGGGAAATGAATGTACACAGCTCTCCAGTTATAAATATGGATTGTTAGCACAAAAAAATTGTTAATTTGCGATTATGTAACAGATAAGTTTATGCAAAACTTTAGAAGTTAGCTACTTTGTTCTTAACTTGCGGAACAGCAAAATGTGAGTCCAAAATGCTTTCTAATTTCCGTTTCCTGAGTTAATGTTTCGTATTTGCATAAGTTGTTGTATTGAGGTTTTTTTTTTTTTTTTTTTTTTTTTTTAGCGGTATCTCTGATTTTAACCACACGGTGGAAAAAATGAGAACCATAACGAATTACATCGAAGTGAAAAAAGGATACACCGTAATTACAAAAAATAGGGAAGTTCCAAATCGTTGTCTCTTAGAGCACGCCACTTGTTAAATGTTCGTGAAAGTTACTTGTGCCCATTTTGCTCCGCTGTTTGGAGTTTTATCTAAAGCACGTATCTAAGTAGGCTGTAACCGATATCGTTGAAATCAGTACAGACTCGTACCGGCTTCCCATTTTTACTCGTTAGGCCTCCATTATACTTAATAACGAGAGACGCTATCATCGACATTATGAAAGTTTCATTCTTGTAACCGCGTCAGCTGACGGGAGGGAAAAAAGAGGTCATTAGGTCTTTTTTTCCCACGATACACCTGTTAGAATATTTCCCATGCATTATGATATGGGAAACCCCGTTAATGATCTAGTTAAGATTCAGTCAGTCTCTGANCTGTTAGAATATTTCCCATGCATTATGATATGGGAAACCCCGTTAATGATCTAGTTAAGATTCAGTCAGTCTCTGATAACTGAACGTGTCTATCACGGCGTTTGTTCGTTTTATAATTCTGGCTTCTATTTAAAGCTTTGGAGACGCACATATGTTTACTCCGCATATATTTGTAGGGAAAGAACAGAAATGTCCATATATAAAAAACTGCTCGCCTTTGTAAATCTCTGTGCGCTTCTCGGGTTATTAATCCCGCCCTTAACACACTCCATCGCACGCTCGAGCAGGACGGCGCAAGGGAAGCGACGCAAGGCAGCAACACGTAACAGTAAGCTAACTTTTGTTTTAATGACAGAGTTTTCACAAATCGGCAAGTACGTTACTTCCTATCCAGGACAATGATGACTGACTCGCAAAGTTGAGGTAATTTTCCAACCACGGCCTATAATTATTCTTTTTAGCGCACGAGACCCATTTCTCCGAGTGACAGCTATCCTGAGTAAAACTTCCAGATCGAACCAGCTACCAGACGATTCGATTAGTCTTTCGCCCGTGCACCCACATCCGGCGATCGATTTGCACGTCAGAATCGCTACGGACGACCACCAGAGTTCTTCCTGAATTCGTCCTGGCCTCGCGTAGTTCACCATCTTTCGGGTCTGAACGTGTGCACTCCAGGTGCGCCTCCCCTCGCAGTGAGGACGAGACGCCCAAGGAACGAGAGCCTGACACTGGACCACAAGGATTCTGGATAATCCTACACCATTTTTCTCAGTCGTCCACACTATAAGCACAAATTTAAGTCGAAAATGTCCCAAGGTCCCGTGCTCTACAGTAAATGACTGACGGGAGCAAATCTGGATGTCGGATACGTGGAGTTGCAGTCGGACAGGCCAGTTTCAGGAAAGCTCGGGGTCGTACGCAGTTTTTAACTCTTGGCCGGAGGTATGTGATGTCATGCGCAAACATCGGTTCCGTGAGTTAAGAATGGCGTTGTCAAGCAAAGCACATTCCTTCCGGTGACGTTCCCGTCAGTCACGAACATACCTCTTTCACAGGACCGGTGTTCCAGCAAGATAANTCCGTGAGTTAAGAATGGCGTTGTCAAGCAAAGCACATTCCTTCCGGTGACGTTCCCGTCAGTCACGAACATACCTCTTTCACAGGACCGGTGTTCCAGCAAGATAAAGCTCGTCCACCGCAGCTTCCAGCAGTGTTTACGTCATGTTTCAATACTTCCTTGACATCAGCGCTCATGTGATTTGTCGTCCGTAGAACATTTGAGGGGCAGATGGAATGGCAGCTTGCTCCAAGTCTTAACTGTTCGTGATTTGGAGTTTAGTTTGCAAACAGCCTTAGGAGAATTTGCCGCAGATCTTCGTGCGGCGTGTTTTATCCTGTGACTGCTCTCATGGATGCGTGTACAGTACATGAAAATTAACTCGCACACTTGTAAACAACAAAACAATAGGTCAGACAGACTTCACGACACAACATTCATTCCAGCCGTGAGGCTGGAGGGGAGCTTCACTCCCCCGCCGAAATCCACGAACACGTAAATTTACTTAAATTGGCATCACAGTTTAACAGCCTAAATATGGGTCCGGTGCCCAACAACCCACATACACGCGGCTCCCCGCCGCCGACCCAATGATTTGGATACGTGTCGGGGAGTATTTGTCTTTACAAACACCCTGTGAGTTATGGGAGCGTAGGCTCCCGGCCTCACAACATACAGGCCATTCGGTGGAATATGAGGGTTCGGCGGACATGAATATTGGAAGCAAAACTGTACGTGAAATATATGTGGTTTTTGTGGAGCAGGCCAGTCGTTATTAACTCTTAGCTAGAGTTATGTGGTGTCATTTGGAAACGTTATTTCCGCGTTTAAAACTTCGCACTATCAAGATAAATAAAATTTCTTCCAGGGACGTTCCCGTCGGTATCGAGCAGTATCAAGGCACGCGTTATTTCAACAAGGTATTAAATATGCTATTCTTCTGTAATGCTGCTGGGAGGAAACATTGTTCAGTTTCAGTGGTATTGAAATACTATCTTTGTTCTGCTTGTATCATCATAAAAACAGAATTTCTTCTGAATATAATATTTTCTTTATGGTACGAAAATTTTTATGACAGTGAGTGTAAAAAGTGACCATAAAATGTAGCCTTTCAATTTGTCTTAACCGTAAGTCTATTTCAAATTAAAAAAACCTACAGTTCTTACAATGATTCGTTTATTTAAAGGGCAGTTTAAACAACATTAAAAAGAAACACTTGACTGATGCCCGCTGCAAACGGAACTCAGTTCGTTTTAGACTGCATAAATGAAGTGTTTTTCTNAAAAGAAACACTTGACTGATGCCCGCTGCAAACGGAACTCAGTTCGTTTTAGACTGCATAAATGAAGTGTTTTTCTTGTATAAGGCTGTATCTTCGAAATACCTCTGCTTCACGCACGGTGTGACGGAATAGACCGATAATTTTAACAAATATGAGTTATCCCTTTGCAATTTTTTTGACTTCTGATGTCTACCAGGGTCCTCTATGGATATGACCAGGGGTGGAGATTACGAACACTTCTCAATGCACTGTTCGTTTGAAGAGTAACGGTAAACTTGGTTGGTCAACGATATTCTAGCGAGCGTAATGACGGGGAGTCGTACACTCCGATAACAGTTTCCCTTGGGTTATTGATGACGTCATCGCGTTCAGTATGATTACATGTCAGTTTGCCATTTTACTCATCGTATATACGTTACGTTCACATTCACGACAAATCACAGTGATGGGAAATGCTGGCGGGTCTCGGAAATCGCCTGTCAGCCACAAAAGCTCTTGCTTGAACTGTCGCGNATCACAGTGATGGGAAATGCTGGCGGGTCTCGGAAATCGCCTGTCAGCCACAAAAGCTCTTGCTTGAACTGTCGCGCGTCTATGAAAATAATAAAATAAAAAAACACGGGAATTTATAACGTTTTGTTTTTCCACTCTGGCGGCAAAAAATATACAATGCTGTGACGTTTCCTCTTGTGTTGCGTTTTACGGTATATTTGTAGAAATTCGAGATACTGTTTTAGTTATTAGTGAAGGTCGGTAGCATAATCGTAAAATATATAGAAAAAAATAAAAATTTATTTTGGCGTGGATTTCGTAATGTTAAGTAAGTTAGTGTCATCTTTTTTTCACATTCGGTTTATGATTTTGCGTAATGAGAATATTCGATACAAATATTACAGTGCCGTACACAAATGCAAATAATATTTTGAAAAATCATGTACTTAAATTTACTCTTTGCAATACATTCTCCGCTTTATAAACTACAATTATCATAAATAAATTCAATGCTTTTGAAGTAATTTTTTTATATAGTTCTTAACCTCATTTAAGTTAAAGCTGCAAAAATTTTCTTAACAATTTATTGCACAAAACAGTTTAAAATTAATGTTTTTATTCCGCGTTAAATTTTTAAAATAAAGCTAGGAGGGGGAGGGAGCCTTGAGGAGCCCGCATACATGGAGCCTTTTTCCGTTGTCTAAGGCAGAGAAGCGCGGGAGTGATAAGGGCTACAATGTTATGAGCATCAAGTGCCGCCATTCACATTTACTCCAAAATTTTCTAAAGCCCTGCTAAAATTCTACATCCAGGATATTCCCCAACGCCCCGATAAAAAAAAAAGCATAACAGAGTCTAGAAAATTACACGAAAGAGAGAACGCACGGCATTCGTGCGCACGCAGTTTTAATAATATTCTGCGTAGGACCTATTTCTTTCTCGGCGTTACCAACACACCTGTCCTCTCACTGTTTTTATTTATATTAATTATGAATAAAATATTATAATTTATGGATATAATATTGACAAATGTGCAATTTGTTAAAAAGATAAGGTACATTTATGTTAACAGATGTATAAAACGCTTGTGATACTTTGCATGTTTAGGATACAACCAAACATGTCCTACATAGGGTGATTTGTCATAGGTTTTATTCAAAAAGTGTGAATAAACCACGAATATACTAAAAGTGTAAGGNGTCCTACATAGGGTGATTTGTCATAGGTTTTATTCAAAAAGTGTGAATAAACCACGAATATACTAAAAGTGTAAGGTTCTGAACTGGCGTAGAATGTTCTCGTATTGCTGTATATACATATGAGACTTCAAGTGGCGAGTCTATAATTTTATTGGTAGAAAGTCTGTCGCGAGGTTCTTATGCAGATCCCTTGTGTATTTTTTTGCATGTACGCGACTCACATATTTTGAGATACAGCGCTTTGAAAAGGCCATTTTTAGATATACTGGAATGTTCTGGAATTGCGTTTCTAACGTGCGCAACGTCTTGACAGCACTCAACATACCTTGTCTGAATTGGGTGTTATTTTCGTAGATCAGCATATTGGACGCAAGTTTAGTAGTTTCGTGAAAAAAAAAAACCAAAAACGTTTATTATGGACACTCGACAAAGCAGTTCAAGTGCCAGGTTGGCGGTCCCCTTAATTCGATAATCTTGAAAGCATAAAAAAAATAATGCCTGGAAAAGGCACGTAATTTCGTCTCTGTAGATGATTGTAGAGAAATAATGGCTTGTATGCAGTACACCACGCACGTCTGCAACTTTCACGTTGCAAATAAAAATATAGTTTGTTTTCGCTAGTCGTTGATTCCTCAGTAGTTAAATGCCATTGAAATAAAAGGCTCTTTGTACGATGAAAACGCCAAAATTTTAAATGGTAACTTATGGGCTCCATNTTAAATGCCATTGAAATAAAAGGCTCTTTGTACGATGAAAACGCCAAAATTTTAAATGGTAACTTATGGGCTCCATGCATAACGGTGAAACTTTCATCGCTATGTCCTTGCATAGAAATTAGTGCGTTATGTTATCAACTTCTTTAAAACTTGTTTGCATCAATCGCTGTTTCATTTAAATATAAGGGAAAATCAACGTTAAGCGGANGTATCAACTTCTTTAAAACTTGTTTGCATCAATCGCTGTTTCATTTAAATATAAGGGAAAATCAACGTTAAGCGGACTATTATATGTTTTGTATAATATACCATATCTGATATTTCCGTTTCAGGATATGCATTATAAGATTAATAGCTACAATGTTGATATAAAATTTTGAAGCATCGAACTGCGGTTTTAATATCTGTTCTCAAAATTTTTTTAAACTTTACGTTGAAAAAATTTTTTATGTCGATACCCTAATAATTAAAAAAAAAAAAAAAACTTAGCGATTTTAGAAAATTCGCAGAGAAATACGTTTGCAGCTTGTAATCAGTGTTCAAATGTAAATTTTAAAATTACACGGATTTATTAGTACAATTAATTTCAATGGATCAAATATGCATGCTGTTATCTGAAGTCCTGCACAGATAATATCGAAAGACTATATCCCCCGAAAGTGTAAAATGTAATAGTAAATAAAAAAATTTCGGTTATCAATACGTTATCACAAAATTGGCGTATGAGAGAAGGTAATAATATTTTATACGAATTTATTTTTCATGACATAGTTAACGAACTTGAGGTTTAATGAGAACTTATTAATGGAGTGGGAGTGATTTGGGCGGCTCTTGGCTTCAAGGTCTTGAGTACGGAGTAGTGAAGGAATGCAAGGGCTGGGGAAACAGGATATCCCTGAGAAAACCCGCCAACCAGTGGCATCGTCCGACACGATTCTCGCGTGCGGAAAGCCACTGCGCAAACCGCGGCCCCCTATGAAATAGGGTTTTAATTTATTCCAAAGGGCTGTACGGTCTTGACGTTTAAGTTAAAAATTGTCTCGATAATTTGCTTTTGAAAAAGGTCTGCGACTACGGATATATCTGTTTCTGTCGTCAAATTCTTTGTAAACATACCGTAGTTGTTACCGTTATTTGATATTCCATTCCATAACTTGAACGGGGGAAAGTATTAGTTATGACGAACTATTGATTAACATGTTGAAATTAACGAACAACTCTCGAGATTGTTACCACTCGAAATCTACAAGTTTCGAAGAAATGGTTAACTGCAGCCTTTACCCAAAATGTGTAACGCCTGGCAAGTATGCAAAAATTGCTATACTTTGTTTTGTAGGGCGTAGAACCACCAGGGGCATAATACGCACCCAAAATAAATGATTCTCGACAGCGCACTGAATTAAACGAAAAAGAAAGTTTTACACGTCGAAGAAAGTTTCAGTCATTCATTACGAAACTCCACAATGTATCAATAATTAATGTCATCGTGCATCAAACATTTTCCAGCACTACACGCCAGTGTGTTGCAACATATATATTAGCTAATGATTTATTTGTGACTAACGTGTAGCAACATGTGCCATACATACCTGCAAGCGTGTCAACAAACATGTAAACATTCAAACATANTTTGTGACTAACGTGTAGCAACATGTGCCATACATACCTGCAAGCGTGTCAACAAACATGTAAACATTCAAACATACATACATATGTATGCATTTATACATACACACACCCAAATAACAAGATAAAATTTTTTCAGACACCATAAATATCACAATATGACAATTTTTATAAACTCTGCACACACACACACACACGCCACACTATCCCTCTATATCTTTATATATATATATATAACGTATTTATAGAAAATCTACGGACTATAATGGCTTCTTGCCCATTCCATTCACTTCTCNTTTGTGACTAACGTGTAGCAACATGTGCCATACATACCTGCAAGCGTGTCAACAAACATGTAAACATTCAAACATAAATACATATGTATGCATTTATACATACACACACCCAAATAACAAGATAAAATTTTTTCAGACACCATAAATATCACAATATGACAATTTTTATAAACTCTGCACACACACACACACACGCCACACTATCCCTCTATATCTTTATATATATATATATATATATATATAACGTATTTATAGAAAATCTACGGACTATAATGGCTTCTTGCCCATTCCATTCACTTCTCTACCTACAAAATTATCCCAATAGGAAGAACACTTAAGTATAAGTATAAGTTAGAGGTGTGTTCTAAAAATTTTTAAATTCTTGTATCTACTAATCGGTATGCCTCTACAGCTCATCTACTGTAGCTCAACAAGTATTCCTGTGTTCAGTATTTGGCAGTTATTTTAGGGCAGAACACAGTCCGTGCTTTTGTAAATCGTCGAAACGAACCAGTAATCACTTTGTCACCGTTATGAGGGCCATCATTGTGACACGTGGAAACGTAAGTGTCGAGCTGTTTATACCATAGACTTAAGATGAGGTAGCCCACTTATTCGTCTTCTGCTCACGTATCCATCATTGACCTACCCCAATGGAACATAACTGTCAGGTAACGTGGTTAACAGTGATAAACATGCTTGTTTGTATCTTAATTATTAAATGACAAGCACTATTATAATAATAAAATACTTTTACCAATTTAAATTTAATCAAACGGCATTACAAATTGGTTGGAGGAAGTATAAAAATCATCTGAGAGAACTTGTTTGCCAAACAGTATTCTAACCTGAAATCCAATCCACGCCGCGATTGCAAGTCGTATCGGCAGGAAAGCAGTTCAACGTTGGGACTCGGAGATTGGTTGCACGCAGCCAGCGAGATCGCTCTACCTCATCTTTAGTCTATGGTTTATACGCCCCGGTCGCAATTCACGTTGGTGAAAGTCAAACGGGGGAAGCGGAAGCGGAAGTCACGGGAATGGGGAAAACGCAATCCGTGGTGAAGCAGCGGTTGACATCACGTTGCTGTGATCGACCACCGCGTCTTCGGCGTACAGGGTGCGGACGGAGAGAATTGCGTGCTAAACTTCCCGAAGCCAACTTTGGGTAAAACTCGGCTCTGAGAATTTGAGTGGACTCTCCGCTCTCGTACAACGTTCGCAGTGGTGATTCCATGACCGAGGTTATTTTTATGCAATTTTCTTTTGTGGTGGTGCAGTCCAACGAGGTATCAGTGAATTAATTATTTTGTGTTTGGTTTCGACATTTTGTCACACGGGTACGGTATTACNGGGAAAACGCAATCCGTGGTGAAGCAGCGGTTGACATCACGTTGCTGTGATCGACCACCGCGTCTTCGGCGTACAGATGCGGACGGAGAGAATTGCGTGCTAAACTTCCCGAAGCCAACTTTGGGTAAAACTCGGCTCTGAGAATTTGAGTGGACTCTCCGCTCTCGTACAACGTTCGCAGTGGTGATTCCATGACCGAGGTTATTTTTATGCAATTTTCTTTTGTGGTGGTACAGTCCAACGAGGTATCAGTGAATTAATTATTTTGTGTTTGGTTTCGACATTTTGTCACACGGGTACGGTATTACTTTTTGGTCACCGTGTCTGTGCTCAGAAAATTTACTTTTGTTGGGTTTTGGTCTTGATGCATAATCGGTCCTATTCCTTCGCTGCATTGTTCACAGATACCAAGAATCAAAATTATTTTGAAAATATTACTCGATTTACTGAATAACTTACAAAAACTGAAACGAGGAAACTCATTTTAAGACATTAAGAGAGTTAATATATTTATGAGGGGGAAGATAAAACCATCAGTAGATGGAAACACAAATTTTTACTATGTAAATATATAATGTCCTGTTTTTATCATGTAATGTAGCTCTTCCATGCAAGTGACTTGTGTTGGCCGGGCTAAAGTTAAAGTTTATTTTCCAATTGTATACAAGGAATTAGCAAACCAGTAAACCCCTCTAACCGGGATTCGAAAGATTATAATGGTATGGTATCTATGAATCTTATACTATGTAAAGAACCATTAAAAAAATTTCCTTTCTCTGCAGATCCTTCGTGGCAGGTCACGAATAAGCTAAATAACAACTCTACCAGCAGTTAATTAATTTCTGTGGATTCCAGGTACAGAATCAAGCGAACTATGGCTTGCGCATCAACAGCCACGACATCTCAAAGTATAAAAACACAGAGGTGGCGTATAAACTTCCTAGTTTTTTGCGTGTAACTATGAGGCTTTAGTGGTAACCCTACAACTATACTGGAGAGAATATGGAACTGATGACCGATAAAGTTCCCCATACAGGTTTCACAGATATTTATTACGTTAGTATTTTAAGTTACGGATGTCTAAAAAAAAACCATTTTTGAACAAATAGAAGATCTTCAAAATAATGAGTAAATACAAAAAAAGCGTAACCCACAGATTGTCCTTAACCAAATACCAAACTCACAATTTTATCGTGGTAACACACAATTAAAATTAACAAAATAGTTTCAAGAGAAATAACAGATGTGGTATGGTTTTATACCAATCCACTTTAATATGCACTATATTAGATTTATTTTACAAAATTCATAGACGATAAATTAAAACCGTTTAAATCTTTTCCTAAAGTTTAACATTTAAAAATATTTATAACTTCATACATGTATGCATATATGGTAATGCATTTTTTTAAGTGGAATTTATTTCATAGCTATTGGGTACAAAAATATTATAATTGCAATTTTGAGACTTGAATATGTAAAATTTTAGAAAAATATTTTCTGTCGTANAAAATTATTTTCCAATTGTATACAAGGAATTAGCAAACCAGTAAACCCCTCTAACCGGGATTCGAAAGATTATAATAGTATGGTATCTATGAATCTTATACTATGTAAAGAACCATTAAAAAAATTTCCTTTCTCTGCAGATCCATCATGGCAGGTCACGAATAAGCTAAATAACAACTCTACCAGCAGTTAATTAATTTCTGTGGATTCCAGGTACAGAATCAAGCGAACTATGGCTTGCGCATCAACAGCCACGACATATCAACNGGCTTGCGCATCAACAGCCACGACATATCAACGTATAAAAACACAGAGGTGGCGTATAAACTTCCTAGTTTTTTGCGTGTAACTATGAGGCTTTAGTGGTAACCCTACAACTATACTGGAGAGAATATGGAACTGATGATCGATAAAGTTCCCCATACAGGTTTCACAGATATTTATTACGTTAGTATTTTAAGTTACGGATGTCTAAAAAAAAGCCATTTTTGAACAAATAGAAGATCTTCAAAATAATGAGTAAATACAAAAAAAGCGTAACCCACAGATTGTCCTTAACCAAATACCAAACTCACAATTTTATCGTGGTAACACACAATTAAAATTAACAAAATAGTTTCAAGAGAAATAACAGATGTGGTATGGTTTTATACCAATCCACTTTAATATGCACTATATTAGATTTATTTTACAAAATTCATAGACGATAAATTAAAACCGTTTAAATCTTTTCCTAAAGTTTAACATTTAAAAATATTTATAACTTCATACATGTATGCATATATGGTAATGCATTTTTTAAGTGGAATTTATTTCATAGCTGTTGGGTACAAAAATATTATAATTGCAATTTTGAGACTTGAATATGTAAAATTTTAGAAAAATATTTTCTGTCGTATGGTTGAAAGAATAAGACACTTAAAGTATACTATTTTAAACAGTCTTCGGGAACAAAATAAAAATATCATTTTTTTGCAAACATTTGAAATAATGAACTGTTTGTGGCATCGTAGATAGCGACGAGCGACTTGAAACGGTAACGAAGGGCATAACGCGAAGGGCAGGTAAAACAGTTGCGATGTCCGGGGCGGTGGAATGGTCCCCGCCAGATGTATCGGAGGGCTCGACAGCTATCCAATCAATACACCACCCTCCCCTGGCACCCTACACCCTCCCCCTAGCCCACTGTCCGCGCACCCTTTGCCGCTCTCTGGCCCCTACGGCCCTGCCAGTTTAATTACTCCGCCGTCCCTCCATAGGGCCTACCGGAACGGGGAGGGGGGGATCGTTGGGTTACGGTAAATATTACACCACCTGACACACGCTATCACCTACACCTAGCATTGATTGCAACAGAGGGCGCCCTGCCTTGTCTAGGATCCAGCAGACAAGCGTCGTTTTCGCCAATTACACGCAAGTAAATACGCCACGTGCCGATATTACGTCAGTGAAACCATTCAACTTTAACCACTTGCGATGCCGGGTAATGTTTCCGTTTGGCATATTTCATTAGGCTGAGAAGAACCAGGAGTGTTTGTGTGGGTGTGTGCGCGCGCGAGTCAAACATATATAGCGTAAACTTGAGTGAGAGAGAGAGAGGCATTACTAACAAGAAACAACTTACTTCGCTGTTTGCAGATAAAAGAATGGTAGAGAAAATAAAAATGAATATACATGAAGCGAACTGTTACCTAATGGACCAGGTGGAAACTGACCTGAATAGGAATCCGTAGCAAACAGTACACTCTAAATCTGAACAGGTGAGAATTTCACTGTTTCTATCATTTAACAGTACCTGACTGATTCAACATACACTTCAATGAATTTAACTGATGAATTAGTGTGAAAAAATTTCAGATTTTGTTCACTTATTGATTCAGTGGTTGGTTTTTTGACTGGTGGATCAGTTAAACCACGTGTAAAAATGGCCGTCAAACAATTATTAAAAAATGCCTTTAAAAAACTTGTATCAACTTAAATAACAACAAATAAACTAATAAATCCAATAGAAAATACTTTCTACAATGTGTTTCGTCTTTAAAAACAGCATTTCACGAGGTAATATGAACATTCAGCCTTTTATTCCGTTTTTACGTCTTTCATTTCGTTTTCATGTAATTATCACAGCGCTCGGTTTAAAGGTTTAAACTGCATACAATGTGGTGAAGAGAGTGCACTCGTATATACTACTCGAGTTAACAATTCTAACGGTACTAACTAAACTAAAAACGAAAATAAAGGGCATACAATTAAAAACTACACGCTTTCAATAAAGAATTATAAATATATATTTTCCTCTTACAGATTAACTTGACTTGGCAGCACTGATGGTAAAATATTGTCCTACAAGCTATGTGGAAAGGCTGAATGAATCAAACCCGGCCACCTCCAAAGTTTTTTTTTATTATTTTTAATCACTGTAAATTGCTTATTATAAATAGCTAACTATCGTAAATATGTTTATTTATCGTAATTATTTGGCTAAATTCAATCAAAACAGTATTTAATTCACCACTGCAGTCAGCCGTCACTTATTTAATCTGTGAAATTGTTTGTTGTTTGACATCACTAATTCAATAAGTGAAATTTTTTCACTGTAACAATCAGTGGTTTTCCACTGATTCTAAGTGGAACCAGTTTCACTGATTCTAGTAGTTAAATTTCACTGCAAATCAGTGGTTTTCCACTGATTCGAATTTAAAGTTTAGGCATGGCTTATAATTCTGAAGAAACAGAACATACGCGAATCTTGTTTATGCAATTTTCCATCGCTTTCGCAATACTTCCTCATGGTTGGATGTGACCTTGAAACGTTTCCGTCTGTTCGGAACAAACAGACTTGAGGAGGGGGCAGTGTTACGTGTCGCTGGTCTGCGCTGCTGACCTTGGCCCGCCCCGCACGAGTGGGCAGAGGAGAAGGGAAAAGTAGTTATATGATAGCGGCAGTGGGAAGTCAATGGAATGTTTTGAACGACAGGCGAGCGAACTGCTTATCTGTTACAAAAAGCGAGACAACGCGATAATCCCTTTCGAGATGTGTGCTGCTGACCCTGGATGTATTGAGTTTTTGTGTTTATATGAAGAATTTTCTGGTGGTTTGCTGCCCTAGTTTCTCTAGGCGGGAATCAGGTTTCATCGAACCTTCCAATTCAAGGCTAGCAGAGTATAAAAAGCGTGTCGGGCCTCCGAAGCATGAGTTGTTGAATGGATGAGTGACTAAATTTTAGCGATAGATGACGAGGGCAAGAGAGGTAACCAACGGAAGGGAATTCTGTGACTGCAAGTATCAAGAAGTGAAGAGTGCGGCTGGCAGACTGGACTATTGGACTGGATGCGTGAGTGTAATACATTACAAATGATGGCAACAGACAGACTTAACATGTGTTAATGATGAGTATGAGTTAATTGACTGTAACCACATTAAGAGGGACGTTAATTAGAGTAACAATAGACATTAAAGATTGCGCTCATTGAAGAATAAAAAGAGTAATAGTAAAGATAGAGAGACTAATGCTGTAAATTATTGATGTGTGAAGTGCGAACAAATTAAAAATCAAATTTAGTTGTTTTATTTTTTTAAGACCTACATCCCTCACGAACTCAGGAACGCCCCTCTGGCATAATTTAACAATATGTATGTACACTAAGTTTTTCAATGATGTTGGAGCATTGTTTTGATTATGCTATAACACAAAATACTTACCAGGTTCATTGAGGGCACCTTTTCCTTATATGTTTGCTCAAAATANGAACGCCCCTCTGGCATAATTTAACAATATGTATGTACACTAAGTTTTTCAATGATGTTGGAGCATTGTTTTGATTATGCTATAACACAAAATACTTACCAGGTCCATTGAGGGCACCTTTTCCTTATATGTTTGCTCAAAATATTTAAATAAATCAAGATATTCTATGTTGAATAACATTGTGAATTTGAAAAGGTATCCAAAAATCTAAAGAACAAATCGTGTACTTTTTTAAAAACAAAGAAGAAATTTTCTCTTCAGATGAATTTGAAATTTTTTTTTTTTCAATGATGCTATTTTGGATATTTACAGCATAATAAGAAGGTACTTTACTTGAGGTAAACACAAAAATATATATTGTTTGTATTTAGCTCAAAGCTATTCAAAAGTACCAAAACACTGAGAGATGAAACAACCTTTTTATATATTTTTCGGCATGACGATNTAGCTCAAAGCTATTCAAAAGTACCAAAACACTGAGAGATGAAACAACCTTTTTATATATTTTTCGGCATGACGATACTTATTCAAATCATAGATATAATGATTTTGGTTGAGATATATCTTACAAAAAATTTGAAGAGATATGTTCCATGTGTTGAAATATAGAATTTGGTTTATTTTCAATCGACACAAATATAATAAATAACTCTGGTAAGTACAGAAATAAAATTAAAAAATTTTAAACCATCTTTGTGTGCAGTATTAACATCACCATTCAACAAACTTATGGTAGCAACGCTATACACCAAAGATCACAGTCAGACTTGTGATAGTATAATTCTACTCGCGAGAGTTCACATTCATACATCATATTATTTATTTTTGTAGGCCTTTTCGTTTTGACAAAACTCGATTACGAGGAATTCTTTTCCACAACCTGTGGACCAGCTCACTTTCCATCTTCTCTACCTTTCACAGATTGTAGAAAGGGAATTTTTTTTTAGGATATCTCACCTACACCAATGATGGCACCAATCATTAATGTAGGCGTACATTCAGCTTTTTAATTCTAGAAAAATACTATAACATTCTATAGACCAGTATAGGTTGGCTTAGAAGTTTTATTTTGCAACTGCTTCTAAGTTTATTAACCTAAGTGTAAGCACCACACACATAGATTATAAATTTACCACAAAGACTAATTGGGAATTTAACACTCAATGTTTGTGTTATAAGTTTGCAATCTATACCTCTGAGCTGAGGATACATTGATAACAACGTTTTACAAGTTTAATAAATAAGACATCAAAAAGCAAAGCATTTCGTAAATAATAATTGTTTTTTGTATTGCGTCAATTTATTTACAATAACTTGTGGAAGTTAACGAGTAATTAAAATGCATCACCGTAGTTTGGTTAGCTGAACAGCGAAGCAGACTGCTAGTGCCTGCTGTTAGACACTGCTTGAGTCGCTATTGACAGCCCACATATCAGCTATGAGTGCGCGAGTGCACCATGTCAGTTGATGGCCCGAAACTGTGCCATGTTGGCTGCCAACTCGCTCATAACAGAAACAACTCTTTTGACTATTTTCAATAAACAGCGAACGGTTGTTGATGGGAAAAGAAGAGCTTCACTTAACTTGTACATCACTTTATCAGGCAGAGAGATCACGAAAGATGTGCTGAATTAAGTGTCGATCNAAGAGCTTCACTTAACTTGTACATCACTTTATCAGGCAGAGAGATCACGAAAGATGTGCTGAATTAAGTGTCGATCGGTTACGAAAATAAATATGGAGTTGATGTAACAGACAGGCAGTTAAACATTTTTGTATTTGTGAAAATTTAAAGAATATCTCGCAGATCGAGTGTAGAAGCAATGAAAAATCTACAAAATTTATAAATGAATTAGGTCTGCATCCATTAATTATAAAATAAAAAAACCATAATATTTTCCTTATTTTATTTGCCCCTTTTAATACAAAACATGAGTGTGACAGTAATATAATTTTCATATTAATATGAGCCATGGTGTCACTACGGTTTGTGTCTATTAATAAATGTTTCATTCAGAATGTTTCACTCGTGCAACGAAATTGTTTGGGTACATGAGTTGTATCTATTTTCATTTGTAACATTATAGGGAGTTCTGTGATTTGGATGTTTTCTTTTGTTAAACTCCTTTATGTAGAGCATTTTTGTACACCACCACAATTCTAAATTATTTACCTAACCTTAGACTTCCTTTCAGTAAGTAACAGTTTAATCAGTTGTATTATGGCGTGGTTTTGTTGTTTATTTTCCTAATTTGTGCTTTTGATATGGCGTATCAGTGTTTGCCACATTTATTATTATTATATTCGTTTCACCCTCTTTGGGGTACGATGAAACAGTCATTTCTTTGAGTGTTGCTCCTTCCTTTGCACCCAGTACTTCTTCATTCTTTCAAATCTTCTTCTTCTCTCCTCATCTGAGATGATGGGTTTCGACCTTATTTTAGATTTTTCTTGGAACCTTAACCCTTCGTCTTTAAATTTTATCTGTACTGTTCTATCAAGTAATGACTTTTCTGTAATTTTTAATTCTCTTAGGTCTTTTTCAATTTCTGTGAACCAATTAGGCTTCGTTTTGCGGTTACGGAAGAAATCAAAAATTTGTTTAGTTAATCTATTAGAATTCATTCTGAGAAGATGTCCGTAAAACTTTAGTCTCCTTTTGCGCACATTTATTATTTATTTATTATTTATTTTCATTTCCTTATACAATGTGGAACTAAAAAATCCCCGATAAACTCCGGGAAATGATTCCTGGTGAAAATAAAAGATGAAAACGTATGTGCTATTTTTTTCCTTAAAGTGAGCACTCGAAAATCGAATTATTGAAATGATTTTCGTTACAAATATCGGGAACTACTTTCAATTAAGAAAAAAATAAGTGAAGATTGATTTGTAGAATAGAGATATTGCACCTGTGAAAATGTGGTTGGTAATACCATCCCTTTTCATCAGGAAAATAGTGGTTCTAGCTAATTCTTAAAAATTCTAGGGGAAAATGGTACTTAGCCTATATTTTCGCCCTATATTTTCGTCAGGGATCATATCCCGAAGTTTGTCGCTGATTTTTAGTTATGCGTTATATAAATGGAATTGACTATGGTTATGAAATCAAGTATCAAATTGATGGACCAGATAGACAGGTAACTATTGTCGAGTTTATCAATAAAAATAATTATGAAATACAAATAGATTTGTGGTGTAAATATATTTGGATGCAATTGTAAAAAACGAAAAATATTTTGATAACCAACAACAATTAATATTTTATTCACTGTGGAATCTCAATAAGTGGGAACACACTCTCTGAATCACTGGATTTTATAATGTTAAAGCAGAGGATTGAATGAAGGTTAAGTAATTTTAAATTAGTTTATGAGAAAGCTAATATTTTGGTGACAGTTCCCAATTTGGGAACAGTTAATAATATTAAACAAACTACTATATTTACAAAAGAATTAGAAATAGATTCATCAATAAAAAAATAAAAGCTGTCAATTAAATACATTATAAATATAAAATTGTTATTAAAATTAATATTTATATCAATTAAATCGATAATGAAAAATCTTATTAATTAAATGCATAGATAGACAGGTAAATATTTTTTAATTTATAAATAGAAATAATTAGCCATTAAGTTTAGGCATATGGTTAAAAGATATTTTGTTTACTTTATTACAAGACCAAAAGTTTTTCAACACAAACAAGATGTTATGTTTTCTTCATTATAGAATTTCAGGCATCGGCTCCTGAAAATTTGTCTAAAATTGAAGGAAATTGGTTGAATCTACCAAACATTATGATATAGAATACGCTGTAATTATATACAATGATCCACTCAATTTTCAGTATGGGTATTACAAAACCAAATAAAAAAGTTAACTAAAATTAATTTTGTTTAAAAAACTTGGATCTCATTCTTTGTAAAAATTGAAGAGAGTTAGTCATGAGATTAAAAACAAAAGTTGCTGAAGAAATCTGAGATTATTATACAACTCTTCAAGAAATATTAATTGATTGTGTGTGATATAGGGCCTACAGCTTATTTAGAAAAATAATATGAAATCAATTAACATCAGATTTTAAAAATTTATGAAAAATTTAAGAATAAAAACGTAAGGAAAAAAAATAACAAAAACACAAGAAGAAAAAAAAATATATAATTGATAATAACAACATTAAAAAATAAAAAAAACATTATTATTTATTTTTTTACTGTAAATTTATTACAGACGTATTATTTATATAAAGTTGGTGGGAATATGAAAAAACTAATTGAGTTTATCTACATATAACACTGGAAAACACCCAGAAAAATGTTCTAATGTTTATTGTAAAACATGTGTTATAAATAAAATATAAGAAATTTTTAAATAAGCTTTTATAGTCTTTGGAGTAGGAAAAGATAAAGAATTTAATAATATTAATATAAATAATGTCAAATATTTTAAATAATTTTTACAAAACGAAAGTTATTTATTATTATAAAAACATAAATTAAATGAAAAAAAACGTTCAAATAAATAACAAGATAATATTTTATCAGAGCCATAAATATTAGAGCCTTTAACACCAACACATGAAAACACAACTAAAATTAATGAAGTTAATAAATAATATTTTAGAAGATAATAAATTACTTGACAAATTTAGATAATTAATTTCTGATATATATATATATATATATATATATATATATTATGAGTTAGNAAGAGCTTCACTTAACTTGTACATCACTTTATCAGGCAGAGAGATCACGAAAGATGTGCTGAATTAAGTGTCGATCTGTTACGAAAACAAATATGGAGTTGATGTAACAGACAGGCAGTTAAACATTTTTGTATTTGTGAAAATATAAAGAATATCTCGCAGATCGAGTGTAGAAGCAATGAAAAATCTACAAAATTTATAAATGAATTAGGTCTGCATCCATTAATTATAAAATAAAAAAACCATAATATTTGCCTTATTTTATTTGCCCCTTTTAATACAAAACATGAGTGTGACAGTAATATAATTTTCATATTAATATGAGCCATGGTGTCACTACGGTTTGTGTCTATTAATAAATGTTTCATTCAGAATGTTTCACTCGTGCAACGAAGTTGTTTGGGTACATGAGTTGTATCTATTTTCATTTGTAACATTATAGGGAGTTCTGTGATTTGGATGTTTTCTTTTGTTAAACTCATTTATGTAGAGCATTTTTGTACACCACCACAATTCTAAATTCTTTATCTAACCTTAGACTTCCTTTCAGTAAGTAACAGTTTAATCAGTTGTATTATGTCGTGGTTTTGTTGTTTATTTTCCTAATTTGTGCTTTTGATATGGCGTATCAGTGTTTGCCACATTTATTATTATTATATTCGTTTCACCCTCTTTGGGGTACGATGAAACAGTCATTTCTTTGAGTGTTGCTCCTTCCTTTGCACCCAGTACTTCTTCATTCTTTCAGATCTTCTTCTTCTCTCCTCATCTGAGATGATGGGTTTCGACCTTATTTTAGATTTTTCTTGGAACCTTATCCCTTCGTCTTTAAATTTTATCTGTACTGTTCTATCAAGTAATGACTTTTCTGTAATTTTTAATTCTCTTAGGTCTTTTTCAATTTCTGTGAACCAATTAGGCTTCGTTTTGCGGTTACGGAAGAAATCAAAAATGTATTTAGTTAATCTATTAGAATTCATTCTGAGAAGGTGTCCGTAAAACTTTAGTCTCCTTTTGCGCAAATGTATTATTTATTTATTATTTATTTTCATTTCCTTATACAATGTGGAACTAAAAAATCCCCGATAAACTCCGGGAAATGATTCCTGGTGAAAATAAAAGATGAAAACGTATGTGCTATTTTTTCCTTAAAGTGAGCACCCGAAAGTCGAATTATTGAAATGATTTTCCATACAAATATCAGGAACTACTTTCAATTAAGCAACAAATAAGAGAAGAGTGATTTGTAGAATGGAGATATTACACCTGCGAAAATGTGGTTGGTAATACCATCACCCTTCATCAGGAAAATAGTGGTGCTAATTAATAAAAATTCAAGGGGAAAATGGTACGTAGCCTATATTTTCGCCCTATATTTTCGTCATGGATCACATCCCGAAGTTTGTCGCTGATTTTTAGTTATGCGTTATATAAATGGAATTGACTATGGTTATGAAATCAAGTATCAAATTGATGGACCAGATAGACAGGTAACTATNATGGAACAGATAGACAGGTAACTATTGTCGAGTTTATCAATAAAAATAATTATGAAATACAAATAGATTTGTGGTGTAAATATATTTGGATGCAATTGTACAAAACGAAAAATATTTTGATAACTAACAACATTTAAAGTTTTATTCAATGTGAAATCTCAAGAAGTGGGAACACACTCTCTGAAAAATCAAATATAATTAATTGACCTAGGAAACCGGAATCACTGGATTTTATAATATTAAAGGAGAGGATAGAATGAATGTTAATTAATTTTAAATTATTTTATGAGAAAGCTAATATTTTGGTGACAGTTCCCAATTTGTGAACAGTTAATAATATTAAACAAATTACTATATTTACAAATTAATTAGAAATAAATTCATCATTAAAAAAATTAAAGCTGTCAATTATATAAATGATAATATAAATTTTTTATTAAAATTAATATTTATATCAATTAAATCGATAATGAAAAATCTTATTAATTGTTATAGATAGACAGGTAAATATTTTTTAATTTATAAATAGAAATAATTAGCCATTAAGTTTAGGCATATGATTAAAAGATATTTGGTTTACTTTATTACAAGATCAAAAGGTTTTCAACACAAACGAAATTTTACATTTTTTTCATTATAGAATTTCAAGCATCGACCAGATTGTCTAAAATTGAAGGAAATTGGTTGAATATACCAAACATTATGATATAGAATACGCTGTAATTAGGTACAATGATCCACTCAATTTTCAGTATGGGTATTACAAAACCAAATAAAAATGTTAACTACAATTAATTTTGTTTAAAAAACTTGGATCTTATTCTTTGTAAAAATTGAAGAGAGTTAGTCATGAGATTAAAAAAAAAGTTGCTGAAGAAATCTGAGATTATTATACAACTCTTCAAGAAATATTAATTGATTTTGTGCGATATTGGGCCTACAGCTTATTTAGAAAAAATAAAATGAAATCAATTAACATAAGATTTTTAAAATTAATGAAAAATTAAAGAATAAAAACGTAAGGAAAAAAAAACTTAAATAACAAAAACACAAGAAGAAAAATATATATAAAATTGATAATAACAACATTAAAACATTTAAAAAAACATTATTATTAATTTTTTTACTGCAAATTTATTACAGACGTATTATTTCTATAAAGTTGGTGGAAATATGAAAAAATTAATTGGGTTTATCTACATATAACACTGGAAATCACCCAGAAAATATTTTCTAATGTTTATTGTAAAACATGTGTTATAAATAAAATATAAGAAATTTTTAAATAAGCTTTTATAGTCTTTGGAGTAGAAAAAGATAAAGAATTTAATAATATGAATATAAATAATGTCAAATATTTTTAAAATTATTTTTACAAAACGAAAGTTATTTATTATTAGAAAAACATAAATTAAATGAAAAAAAGTTCAAATAAATAACAAGATAATATTTTATCAGAGCCATAAATATTAAAGCCTTCAACACCAACACATGAAAACACAACTAAAATTAATGAAGTTAATAAATAATATTTTTGAAGATAATAAATTACTAGACAAATTAAGAGAATTAATTTCTGATATATGTATTATGAGTTAGAAGATAAAAATATTATACGAAGGATAACTATCGAAGGACAGTTAAATGAAAACTTAGAACATTTAAGGAAAGATTTTTTTTTTAAAGTAATATTTCATAACAATGTTATATAAGGCTGTTAAATTTANTTTTTTTTTTTTTTTGCAGCAACTCCTTCACCAAAAGAATCGTTTTCTGTAGCTAAGTTATGTCTTTGTTATTCTCCTAATTTTTTATTGTTTCTAGTTTGTTCTACCTAATTGTATATAGCACTTGCACCGCCAGCTAAAGCACCTAGTAAACTTAACATTGGAATAAATAATGATAAATTTCCACCACTTCCTCTCTTTTCAGTGATTATCTTTTTTATTGTAGTTAACGACAATGTTAATTTCAATTATTTAAATTCCCGTAAGTTTACATTTTTCTTCTGTAGCTGATATTTTGTTAAGTATTTATCAATATCTAATTCCTTCAGTTAAAGGGATAGCATATTGTATGTTATGGTTTTAATCTTCATATAACAAAAAATTTATACAAATTATTTTATATTATGTTTTTATACCTCATCCTAATTTTCTTTTTGTGAACATAGTTCCAGCTACAGTCACCGAAGCTATCTTTTCATCAATTGAAGTCTCGTTCTCTAACATAATTTCTTTGGCTTCTTTTTATAAAATTTTACCAGCTTCATGCCTAGGTTATAAATCTCTATTATCTCTATACGCAATGCCATGTTGTTTGCAGGTGTCATTTAATTTATTTATTCGTTTATCTCCCCTTTCTAATTATTCATCTAATTGTGTAAAAGGACCACAATAACTAACCAGGTAAATGCATTTATGATAAATTTAAGTTATTTAGTGCCGAATTGATTGTTCCCTTCCCACAACGTTCAGAAGTACAAAATGAATAGGAAATTGCTTTTAATACACTTATCAGATTTGGAATCACTTTGGGGTTGTAACCAAATAATTTAAATTATTTCTTCACATTTTCGTAATGCTTAATTTTTCACTGTAATAATTATTATTCCTCGCATTTTGTTCGCCGTGAATAACTAAAAGACGGTCATTTTTTGCTCTCACATCATTCATCGAGACATAAACTTTCAGTGTATCATTGTATTTTTTTGATTCCTTGGCCAGATTTTGATGTTGCTGGGGAATCTATTAGTAGGCTGTATACAACGTTATTATTAGAATAAAACTAACAGGTATAAGTTATAATTAAGAATCATGGAAATCATAGTAGAAAACTACTAAATGGACATAAATAAGTACAATAAATTTCCTAAATAAGATTCCTCCCTAACAATGTGTACTGTCGGTGACGTAGTAAGGGACATTTTTTTTTTTCCACTAGAGGAATTACTTTAGAGTAGTTTAATATTTTGTGTAACATTTTATCATAACTTATTTCCTTTTATAATAAATCTACCACCCCACTACGCAAAACGTCTGCAGATCCATATATACTAAATGTTAACGTATTGTATTGGACAAACAACTGAAGAGCAATAGTGTCAGTAGAATAAGAAAAGTAATGAATGTATTAAGGGTTATAATACAGAAAATTTAACACTCGGTTTTAGTAATACACTTTACAGAATGGAAACTTAAAATAAGATGAGTTTCATTTCAGTGGATATATCACTTTTGAAGTATTTACACTGAACAAAAAATTGGAGATATTTTTAACCAGACAAAATTGAGATAGCGTCATTTACACAGGCTTTTTAAAAGATTCCTATACAACAGTTCAATTAGTCACAAGAAAAATTGTACTCAAAAACTAAAATTACATTTTATTAATTAATTATTACATTCTTGTTTTCGTAATTTTTTCTAAACCCCAAAACACAAAACTATACATAACAAGCGTTTCATACTGTTGTTAACATTAAAAGTACCATGTTTTTTATTTTAATGAAACTTACACACACGTATATGTATATGTACAACACTGTACTAATTTCGTATTCAATATGAATTAAATACCACTTAGTGAAGTGCTGTGTTGGCAGTAGTTTTTATGTAAAATGCTTATCACATTGATTTCTGGTAGGCTATTTGTAAAATAAATGACACTAATGCGTTTGTTTAATTTGCAGATATCAAACATAACGATAGTAAAGTAGGGTTAAGTAGTTTTTACACAATATGTTCACATTAAAATAGTACCATCGCTCACATAGCGTACGATATAACATTACGTATATTTATTAAATTAAAGCCAAACAAAAAAAAACTGGTTTACCAAATACGAACGGAAATTATAGCACCGCCCTGATATTTTGCAGCTTCCCAAAATATGTTACTTGTCAACCGTAAATAAAACTAGAATGTTTTATTGTGTTTAGCAGTTAAAACATTCGCGACAGTTTTCGTACAAAATACAAGAAAACATGTTGGGCGTGACAAAGTAGTTAAAAAAGAAGTTACCAGATTTGCAAAACTTTGGTCAGAGAGTACTTAAGTATATAAAGGTTAAATAGCCGCTTATTCCGCGAACTCCAGGTGAACACACTTCCAAAATGGCGTCACTGACCAGTAACATGTCGGAACTCCGTTCCCTAGTCAACGCCTGGTAGCTACTGTAACTTACCAGCTGGCAGCCCAGCCAATAGGGAAAATTTCGCAGCACACAGAACCTCATCGGAGAGTCGCACAACCAATCAGACAAAGGGTACGCCCATACCAAAGGAACCGCCACGTCATTTTGTATCTGTGTATTGTTCTACTCTGTGCTTCGGTGGTGTTCGAATTGTTCATTTAGTAATTTGTAATTTAGTAACGTTCTGTTCGGATTTTCTCGGTAGACATTTCTTTAGCGTTTGTGAAAACGCATTAGATGCCAAAATCTAAAAATAATAATAATTAATATACTTAAGGGGCTGTACTGCTTGGAAATAAACGTAACTTATTTACATAGTACGCGAGATACCACATAGATGTTACTGCATTTAAAAATTAAATTCAGGCATAACCCTAGTTTGCTTTAAGATAATTATTAATGAGAGTGCATAACCATTTGGTTGAATAAATTTGCCAATTTTAACAACACGTTATTGTGATCATATGATCTCGGGAAAATTATGGGAATTTTTTTACGTTTAGTTGTATCCTCACGTTAAAAGACGTTCTTGGTGAAGGTAAATATTGATAAAGCAAAATATGCATTTACTTTTTAACATTTGCGTCATCGTCATGTTAAATACTAAAAAAGAAATAGTCTTTAAGTTTAGGAAATTACAAAATATTTTCTTCACTCTTCGTTTCCATTTTAGATTTAGAAAGCACTAGTTATTAAGCATGGTTCTCGGACAAGAAAAAATAAACATGAAGTGGACAGGGCAGATGGTAGCGTAGGCAACAGTACTAATACTATGAATGTGGACAGACGTCAAGCAAGCACCCCCTCCCCTACAATAATATGAAACTAAAAGTAAAGTTAAAGTAACTTTAACTTTTTCTGTCCATTAGAGTTAATTAGTAACTTAGTTAAGTTACAAGTTATCTTGCAAAAAAAGGTAACTAGTTACTCCAAGAAGTTACTTTAAAGTAGCTCGTTACTGAGTAACTAGCAAATTTCGTTAAGATACTACCCAGCGCTGGAATGGAGCAGCGCCGGAATGCAAGGGCAGGGGACACTGGAGATAACCGAGAAAACCCGCCGACCACGACCAACGGCATCGTCCAGCACGATTCCCACTTGCGAAGATTCGGCAGTGACCCGGCCTGGGATTGAGCCCGATTCGCCTTGGAGGGAGGCGAGCAGGCTAACCGCTTGGCCACCGCGGCCCC
>NQII01005121.1:158722-173250 GCA_002778355.1 Clitarchus hookeri | reverse complement strand
TCGCCCGGAAGAAAATCCAGATTTATTTACGGTCTCCTCCCTTTTGTTCGTTTGCGTTGGTCGGTAGCCGCTGCTACAATCCGCTCTCTGCCCCATCTGGCCATTTCTCGTCTTAGGCGTCTCTCCATGAATCGAAGATGTGCGGTTCTGTGGTAACCTGATCCTGAAGGGCCAGTCAAACACTACAATATCATCCTGTCATGTCTTGTCTTTCCTTGTATTTACTATTGACATGGTTGTGCGGACGCCCTGCCCCGTAGGGTATTATTTACCCTCACTATTTCCCGCTGGTTTTCCGTCTCCATGTACGACGATTTTCCTTTATCTCGTCTTGTCATTTTCATATTCTAATGTTTACTGCAATGTTGGCGCTTCGTCATGTAGGCTTTTCCTGTCCAATATTCCCAAATAATAATCTTATTGTATTCCATCCCGTTTTCCTTCTTTCCCGTTCTTTACACATTGACGTATTAGATTAGGTCAATGGTAGTGCGGACACCAAGTCCTGCAGAATACACCATTTCTTCCTTAGTAATTCCTTTAGTTACTAGTCCCTTCCTTTTCCTTAAGTCTCCTAATGCCCTGCCTCCTTCAGTTGTCCATTATCCTTTTCTATTCTTTATTAATTTATTCTCATTGGGGTTTTCGGTTAATTTTCCCAACTTATGTACTAATTTTTGTTTTCTGATTTTTTCCAGTTTATTGATGTTACCTGCCATTACCGCAGAAGAGCGTAGCGCGCTGGGCTGTCTGAGTATTGTTATTACTGTCCATTATCTTGTCTCAATATGTAAAGGGTCAATGTCTAATAAACTAACCATAAAATCAATCAATCAAACACTACAAATCTTGTAACCATGAAGTCAACTAGCACCTGAAGAGCAGTGTTGGCATTTTTGACAGAGATAGCTATCTTTAGCACTTTAATACTGCATATAAAGACAGGCAAGAATAAAATTAATGTTAATAAAAGTAAAAAACATATTTATTTTTTAAAAATGCATGCACATAACGTTACTTAAAAATATTCGTAGTTCCTGTTTCAGAATCTCTTTCTCAACGAACCGGGAATAGTGATGCTTCGAGTGTCCAAGCCGCCTCACGTACACACGTCCATTACGCCGTTTCAGCACCTTTCCACTAAATAAAAATCGGGAAACTTTGAAGACTGGATCTCTTCTGCGTTCAAGCTTCCGACGGTGGGTTCACCACGTAGGTCCTGGAGGCAATACACCGAAGAGCCAAAAAAACTGGTATACCTGCCTAATATCGTGTAGGGCACCCCGAGCACGCAGAAGTGCCGCAAGACGACGTGGCATGGACTCGACTAATGTCTGAAGGTATGCAGGAGGCAATTCACACCATGAATACTGCAGGGCAGTCCACAAATCCAATCTGTGCCCAATTTGAGAAAGGGTTGCACGCCTGTCACGTTTAATGATTCTCGTCATTGTCGTTTGTCCCATTCGTTCACGATCTTTTTCCGGCCACAGCGATGTCGAAGATGTGATGTTTTACAGGATTCCCGATATTCACGGTACACTCGTGAAGTGGTCGTACGCGAACATCCAAATGTTATAGCTACCTCGGAGATGCTAGGTCACACCTCTCGTGCGCCGACTATAAAACCACGTTCAAACTCACTGAAATATTGATAACGTGCCATTGTAGCAGCAGTAACCGATCTAGCTGCCAACCACATCGCGTTACTCTGATTGGTTCCATACCTCTGTTATTTACATGCGATGGCAGCGGCATGCAGCATTGCCGTTTCGCGCATTTTCCAATAGTCTACGAACCAATGCAGATTCAAATGGCCTGTCTGGATCATCGCCCTGCACTGCCCTGCCCTGCCCNGCCAGGCTGCGACGTGGAGCTGTCCCAGGCTGGGCATAAACCTTCCCAGCATCCTGGATCCAAGAAGGATTCATCCACCTAGAAGACCAGATGCCGCGGAGTACAGAGTCGGTGCCAGGCACTCGTGTCAGTACCTACTATGGATGGTTCTACCTCCATCATACAATATATATATATATTTTAAATTCATGTTCTTTAGTGTAGATATCTCTCTTCTCCATCTGGGGAAAGTTCACAACAATCTCGAGGGAGTCGTCCTCCCATCCACCTCGAGTGGGGGGCGTGGCCATCCTATTTCGTACCAGCATCTCCCTCTCCCTTTCCATCCAGATGGTATGACTATGTGCATGATTTCCCAGACACTGGGAGAAGGGACTCCGCAGTATGTTTGCTAGCACAAAAAACTAAAACAAAGCAGACAAACGAACACAAAGAAAACAGAAACCGGCATAGCCACAAGATAGAAGAGGAGAGAGAAGGAATGGTAAGAACATTGTCACCTCCAGAAATATTTATGCGGGTACGATATAGCCACAAGATAGAGAGAGGAGAGAGAAGGAATGGTAAGAACATTGTAACCTCCAGAAATATTTATGCGGGTACGATATAGCCACAAGATAGAGAGAGGAGAGAGAAGGAATGGTAAGAACATTGTCACCTCCAGAAATATTTATGCGGGTACGATATAGCCACAAGATAGAGAGAGGAGAGAGAAGGAATGGTAAGAACATTGTCACCTCCAGAAATATTTATGCGGGTACGATATAGCCACAAGATAGAGAGAGGAGAGAGAAGGAATGGTAAGAACATTGTCACCTCCAGAAATATTTATGCGGGTACGATATAGCCACAAGATAGAGAGAGGAGAGAGAAGGAATGGTAAGAACATTGTCACCTCCAGAAATATTTATGCGGGTACGATATAGCCACAAGATAGAGAGAGGAGAGAGAAGGAATGGTAAGAACATTGTCACCTCCAGAAATATTTATGCGGGTACGATATAGCCACAAGATAGAGAGAGGAGAGAGAAGGAATGGTAAGAACATTGTCACCTCCAGAAATATTTATGCGGGTACGATATAGCCACAAGATAGAGAGAGGAGAGAGAAGGAATGGTAAGAACATTGTCACCTCCAGAAATATTTATGCGGGTACGATATAGCCACAAGATAGAGAGAGGAGAGAGAAGGAATGGTAAGAACATTGTCACCTCCAGAAATATTTATGCGGGTACGATATAGCCACAAGATAGAGAGAGGAGAGAGAAGGAATGGTAAGAACATTGTCACCTCCAGAAATATTTATGCGGGTACGATATAGCCACAAGATAGAGAGAGGAGAGAGAAGGAATGGTAAGAACATTGTCACCTCCAGAAATATTTATGCGGGTACGATATAGCCACAAGATAGAGAGAGGAGAGAGAAGGAATGGTAAGAACATTGTCACCTCCAGAAATATTTATGCGGGTACGATATAGCCACAAGATAGAGAGAGGAGAGAGAAGGAATGGTAAGAACATTGTCACCTCCAGAAATATTTATGCGGGTACGATATAGCCACAAGATAGAGAGAGGAGAGAGAAGGAATGGTAAGAACATTGTCACCTCCAGAAATATTTATGCGGGTACGATATAGCCACAAGATAGAGAGAGGAGAGAGAAGGAATGGTAAGAACATTGTCACCTCCAGAAATATTTATGCGGGTACGATATAGCCACAAGATAGAGAGAGGAGAGAGAAGGAATGGTAAGAACATTGTCACCTCCAGAAATATTTATGCGGGTACGATATAGCCACAAGATAGAGAGAGGAGAGAGAAGGAATGGTAAGAACATTGTCACCTCCAGAAATATTTATGCGGGTACGATATAGCCACAAGATAGAGAGAGGAGAGAGAAGGAATGGTAAGAACATTGTCACCTCCAGAAATATTTATGCGGGTACGATATAGCCACAAGATAGAGAGAGGAGAGAGAAGGAATGGTAAGAACATTGTCACCTCCAGAAATATTTATGCGGGTACGATATAGCCACAAGATAGAGAGAGGAGAGAGAAGGAATGGTAAGAACATTGTCACCTCCAGAAATATTTATGCGGGTACGATATAGCCACAAGATAGAGAGAGGAGAGAGAAGGAATGGTAAGAACATTGTCACCTCCAGAAATATTTATGCGGGTACGATATAGCCACAAGATAGAGAGAGGAGAGAGAAGGAATGGTAAGAACATTGTCACCTCCAGAAATATTTATGCGGGTACGATATAGCCACAAGATAGAGAGAGGAGAGAGAAGGAATGGTAAGAACATTGTCACCTCCAGAAATATTTATGCGGGTACGATATAGCCACAAGATAGAGAGAGGAGAGAGAAGGAATGGTAAGAACATTGTCACCTCCAGAAATATTTATGCGGGTACGATATAGCCACAAGATAGAGAGAGGAGAGAGAAGGAATGGTAAGAACATTGTCACCTCCAGAAATATTTATGCGGGTACGATATAGCCACAAGATAGAGAGAGGAGAGAGAAGGAATGGTAAGAACATTGTCACCTCCAGAAATATTTATGCGGGTACGATATAGCCACAAGATAGAGAGAGGAGAGAGAAGGAATGGTAAGAACATTGTCACCTCCAGAAATATTTATGCGGGTACGATATAGCCACAAGATAGAGAGAAGAGAGAGAAGGAATGGTAAGAACATTGTCACCTCCAGAAATATTTATGCGGGTACGATATAGCCACAATTATTGCATTCATAATTCCAGCAAGGATAAGTGTTGAACCCCCGTGAATTGTTCGTAACCCACTACTCTGGAGCTCAACATAGGCGCTAAATCCTATTCGCACGAAATTATGGTAGTAAAATGAAGAACATATCACATTGAACGAAAAAGGGCTGTATGATTTATATGTCTCCCTCACATTGCCTATTCAGATATATCCTAATTTTTCCTAGCGATGAGGGGGTGGTGGGAGAGTAACATCGCTTCAGATTTTACACCCCCAAGGCGAGGAACTGACTCCTATTATGCATCCCGATCTCATTAACCCCCTCCCAGGGAAAGGCGTGTATTAAAAACATTACCAGTCCCCTTCCCAGCATCGTTTTTCCTTCATCAGAGAAGAATATGTAATACTCTTGTTTCATAACCTCGGTGTGATGCATTGAAGAAATTGTTGAATACAAGACAATAGTCAAACAATATCGAACAGAGTAACATATATATGCTTAAAAATAATGATTACACAATGTGGCATAAAAATTATGTGTCCCACGAAAAATTAAAGCAAGGCAGACGAACTTTGCACACAACGCCGAAATTTCTTTAAGACAATGGCATATGCCCACAAAATAAGTCTACCAATGAAAGGAACAAATATGTGACTAAAAATATTTCACCAAAAATCTTGAAGACAATTCAGCTAGCCACAAAAAGTATAGAAGATAATTATGCGAAGACAAGATGCAAAAAAATTGCAAAAATTAATATATCAGACCACATCAAAACAAGGCAAACGAACCGTGCACACAACGCCGTTAATCCTTGAAAACAGCACAGTTGCCCACAAAGAAAATAAATGGAGAAAAAAAATCAAAACAAGGCAAGCAACGCCAAAAAATCTTGAAGACAACGCAGTTGCCTACAAATAAGTGTACCAAAAATACCTCGCCAAAAATCTTTACGAGAACACAGCCCACAAAAATTATAGTAAATAATAATGTGAAGATAAGATGCAACATCAAGACAAGGCAAACCAAACTTAACAGAAAAATCATGGAAATAAATGTGTATTTTCAAACGCTCGCAAACAGGTAAGCGAACATACTCCAGGCGCGAAAGTAATTTTTTTCTCTCACTATATCAAGTACGCATCTGTATGTTTTATATACTCGTACATGTGCACGTCCAGGGTGTCGACCCACGGCACTGCTGGTGCGGTACCACTAGTTTTACCAACCGTGTGTGAATAAAAATTATTAAACGCCTTTGTGTCCCTAACCATGCGTAGAGACCTGAAAAATTCGCGGTTTCATTTCAGGACAAGCTAGAATTCAAAACCTCTTACGTTTGTACTGCATATGCTATTGGCCCAACCCGTTAGTTTACACCTCAATAATAAACACACAATAAAATGCAGACCCAGTCACCGTCTTCCGCTAATGCAACACACATCCAATTGACATTGGCATATGCGTGATTTTACATATGACAATGGAGAATAACCTACAGGTCATTGAACTCACGAATTTTCCCAGGTGTCTGACCATGCGTGAGTATGTGCATAAGCCAAATTGAATTTTGATTTTTTAGACACACGCAAGAACAAATACATTTAAATATGTAATGCGTGGCATTGTCGACGGCAATCTCAGGTGGCGCGGTCGCCGCACGGCCTTGGGCTTGGCACATCTAAAGCTGACGGATGCAGTCCTCGAGCACTGCCCCACCTCCGCTACCCTCGCCGCCTCGTACCAGCCGGATATCAGTGGAAGCACATGGATGCCTGGTATGGTCTGCGTGTAGGTGCCTCGCAATAAGGCTTGTCTCCAGCCTACATGGCATGGAATTCAATACCTCTAGCTCGCGCCTTTATGTAAAGTGGCATTAAACTCTCTCATAATATATATATTTTTTTCATGTGCCAGCCAATCAGAGTGCCATGGAAATTACTGTTCCCGCCTGGAACTAACATTTATTACATATTATCGTTGGCGAATTTTGATTTGCCGAGAAAAATTAAATTCCTTTCGTTCATTAATAAGGGACTTCTGTTTCCTTCGGCATATGAATAAATCAAATTTATTTAGATCTTTAAACACGCGACTTATTAACATGTCAGTGATGCATGGCATGCAAGGCCGCAGATAGCAATATGTGTTGATGTGTGTGTGTGTGTGTATGTGTATATATATATATATATATATATATATATATATATATATATACTGAACACAATTAATCGTACATCATATATTTGATGTTGGCAAAGAAATTAATACTAAAAGTAAATATTTGAAATGTTTTGGCTTTTATTTGGGTATCATATGAATTGCTATTTCTGTTAGCACCAATTATATTTGTTGGCACTCTGACATTTATCCAGTTTGTGGTGACATAATCAAGAAACACAAGGGAACTTTATTTTTGTTTAAGTATTAAGTTAAGTCATAAATTAGAAAATTTGCTTCTTTCATGCGGAAATTGATTTTTCCATTTGTATTGTGCAAAAACGTATGAAAACCTGTTCCCAGCAATGTTTGTTTGGCTGAGAAATCTGATGTAGGCAGGAATTAAGAAAGATGTGTTGTTCAGGTGAATACAGTGGCACGTGGCGACCTGCCTTCGTGATAAACCCATGCACAGACTGCACAGGGGCGGATGTGTCTGCCACGGTAATCATATAAACAGTAGGTACTCACTCACTCTATATTGCAGAATAATATGGCGGCTAGAACCACGGATCGCAGAATTCTTCTAACGATACCGGTGGCAGGAAGCAGAAAGATGGCGAACCTTTTATTAACTTACTACTCTAAAACAAAGTGTTATGTGAACCCGCGGTAGGGACGGGAGTTACGTGCGTCTCAGGGCTAAGCCCCATACGCCTACAAGGAAGGGAGAATCATGCAAGGAGACATGCATCACGGCAAAGAGGGATTGGGCTGCCATGGCCTGCTTTTGGCCTTGATAACTTCTCTAAGTGTACTTATAGCTAAACTATATTTAGAAGAGAAAGGAAAAAACCGGCATAGTCACACTAAAAACCCTTTCGACAGGAGAGAATTAAAAAATTGTTTCATGCATTATCGCATTTAACAAAAAATTCTACAGGAGACAGATGGATAGGAATCATGCTCTTTATTAGTGGATAGGGAAAGTGCTAGCAGAGAGGGGGCGGGTCATGAAGATGGCGAACCACTGGCGCGCTACCTATTTATGCTGTTCGGACCCCCCTTACCCCTGCGTCGATGATTTGGCTTGATCGAGATCAGTCATCAGCAGAGCTTTCATGAGTTAAACATCATATTTCGCGCTGCACCATTTCCCTCGGACGTCATCCTTCCCACTCCGAACTATTTCGTCTCGAGCATGAGGCGGTGTTTTATTGGATGTTGTGATATAGGAGGGAGGAGGGGCACCAATCAACTGCTCTATACTACCCCCTGGTGGCGAAATGTTACGCAGGTGAATAATACTAACTGGTTGCTGATTGTTGCGTAGGGTAATAGCTCGGCACATAGATGCGGTTATTTTTATTGGTCGATGTATCTGAGGGGGTGGTGGGAAGGGAAGGGGAACCAACGACGAGTTTGGGGGAAGGGAGAGATGCGGTTTATATGTTATTAACATATTTCTGTGCAGGATGGGCAATTGTGTTTTTCAATTTGATGGAGGGAGGGGGTTGGATGTTGAGGGGGATGGCGACGGGGAGAGGGAGCGAGGATGACGAGGGTGGGGATGATGAGGGTGGTTGGGGTGGAGTTGCCCCCACATGGTGTTCCTCGCACCTGTGCGCGACTCCGGAGCCGCTGTGCGTCGCTATATCAGCGTAACGTAAGACACTGCATCGCCGGTAAGCATGCGTGGCGTCGCTGCAGCAGCGATAACCCCCTGGCCCGCTCTCTGCCGAAGCAGTGCTCCGTTATGGAAATTTTTAGAGAAGTTTCGTGACTGAAGGCGAGCACCGCACGTAATGGATAACTCTCGGCTGACGCCCGGCCTTGCTGCTTCGTGGCAGATGCTGTCGTCACCACGTGCGCACGTGTGCACTGGGAGTTTTCGTACCGACAATTTCCAGTCTGCTAAAAACGATCACTTATTCTACAATCGCAGCATCGACACACTCTTCATTTGTTTTTTTCCTAAGATAATCAATAAATATCCGAGGTAGCGGGCCGAAATTATTTAATTTTTAAATATATCATCATTATTTAACGGAATCCTGATCTGCGGCGACACTCTAAACCGATATAATTATTATTAGAAATCCGAGCAGGCGAAACAACACTATTCATATATTTTTTTATTAAAATAATTTTTTTTATTAAAATGGTTTTACTGGTTGATGAGGGGGGAGCGATCAAACATTGTATCTAGCCCTGGCTGTGACGCCAACAAATATGGCGGGCGGCACCGACCAATGTGGCTACCGGCTGCGCCTACCAATATGGCGGACAACTCCCGACTCAGGCATGCCGGATGCCGTTGCCACCGGACCTCCATACTTGCACTACTTACTTGTATCGATAGAATGTATTTTTCCACCATGTGTAACATTAAACATTCCCGCGGGCCCCATCACTTCATTCAAGCGTTAGTGAAGTGAAACTGTGGAATTATTAGAAAAGTGACTATTTCACAAATTTGCTAGTCGCTGCACTTACGTGCATTTAAAAAAGAAGGAAAAATAAATAATGCCAGTAGTAACAAATGTTCACCTAACCCTTTTTTCGTTAACGTTGCGACATGAAACTAATTTTCTACAATGAAAACCAACACAAAATATACAATTTCCTCATTACTTAGACAGATATTTCATAAAATGCACTTGTGTTTCTCTGCGCTGATACAGAAAACTATAACTAATTTTTATAATTTTTAAAAATATTATACGCTATTAATATTTAATGCATTTGGGTCACTGTGTACGTTAGAATATTAACGGATTTCGCAATAATTTTTAAGAGTTTTTTTTTTAAGTGTACGATTAGCCATGAGCTAATTATAGAAACTAATATCTACATTTATGTGGTATACGTGATTTGATTGTATCCGAAAACATGTTTTGACTCGACGAACCCCTTTCAAAATTGTGGTACATACAAAATGTAATTTTGGTAGAACAATTTTGATTCGACCTGGTTGTATAATTTAATGAATGAATATAGTCTAAATATGAAAATGAAACCAATACGTTATCACCATCTACGGGGTTTTTTAATGCTTCATTAGCGGTGTGATGTACTTTTGTTGGATTGTCCAGAAAAGGCGTAAGCAAGTACGGAATTTATAGGCGACAGTTTAAATTAGGCGTGTGTATTAAGGTCTCTCTTGAAGAGCCTACTGGCAGAAATAAGGGGTGTCATCAAAAATTAACAAATATTAATAACTAATATTGGTGAGCGCTTTTCATAACGATTTAAAACCAATAAACGTTTTTGAAAAAAAAAAACGTTAGTAAAAACGGAACCATTGCTTGTAGACGTAGCTAATCATTCTAACACCCGCAAGGCTTACCCCACACACGGTATCCCATAGTTAGAGACCTGAAAAATTCACGGTTTCATTTCGGGACAAGCTAGAATTCAAAACCTCGTACGTTTGTATTGCTTATTCTATTGGTCCACCCGTTAGTTTTCACCTCCTGGGCAACTCTGAGCCGATAACAAACACACAATAAAATTCAGACCGAATCACCGTCTTCCGTTAATGCAACAAACAACCAATTAACAATGATATTTGCGTGATTTGTATATACGACAATGGAGAATAGCCTACAGGTCGTGTTGAACTCGGGAACTTTTTCGTGTCTCTTCTCATAGTTTGCATTCTCATTTCCACTCATTTAGTGAGAGCGAATTGCGGTAACAATGGCTAGAGTAGTGATCACTAAATAATTCTAGTTGCCCAAACAGAACGCGTGGTATTTTCTTATTATTACTGCGAACACGAAGTAAATGAATAGATACGTCCATGTTTCGCGAACACATTTCGTTCTCCCCATACATCAGAACGCTTGCAAACGTCACCACGTGTTTGATGAAGGGCGCTTTTAATTAATGAGTCCGGCGCTTTGATTGACGTGTGGATGCGCCGCTTGCAAGCGCGCCAGATGGGATTTCTGAAACCCGATTCGTCCTCAATGATGTCAATATCCCGCACACGACGTAAACAAAGGCTTCGCACGGGAACGCAAAAAAAATCCTGAGAAATGACGAACCTGACTGGTGACGTTGTACCGCCAGATGAGGCTAGCGTGTTTTTGCAAGAATTTTAAACATAAACGGTTTCAATTAATTATTTCATTTTTCCAAAAAAAAAAAAAACTTTATATTGCTAGCACACCACCGGTGGGTAAAGATGAAAGTAAATTTAAATTACTTTTGCGTGTGACGTCACAACTGTTCGACCAGCATGCATGTGTATTTGCGGTTGAATAAATTTAATTCATTACGTGGTGCAGAATTAACACGCGTCATAAATAATGTCGTGAAATTTCCGGTTAACAGCGCACGAATGAAACAAAATAATGTATTAAATAAGCACGTTGTTTGACACACACAAAAAAACTGTCGAAGTGGGAAGAAAATTTCTATCGGACTAGAAAGTTTAACAAAACAAAATATGAATAATGCGCATGTATCAGTTCAGGAAAAGTGAATAATAATTGCGAAAAGTCAGTTACTCAACAAAAGCCGAAAGGATATGTACACATGCATTTTAAGCCCCATTTTAATTACCATGATACATGAATGGCAATACAACTTGTTTATAATCTCAGATCAACAGTTACAGCGTAAGACTAAAATTTACACACTAGGTAGAAAAAAAGGTACCGTAATTTTGTACAAGAATGTATTTCTCGCTTTCGATTAGAAAGCGTTTTGAGCTATGAAGATATTAACTCGATGAGCGGGGGTGGGGGTGGGGGGGTATAACCAATTGTTTGAGCTGAGAATTCGTAGATATTTAGAAGTTAGCCAAATCAGTTTAATTATTTTTACTCTCATTTGTAGATATATTACTGAAGGATGCATTTAAACTAGACAAGCCATTATATATTATCCAAACAAACATTCATATTATGAGTGTATTTTAGACCATCTCTCAAAACGTAACTATCTATGTGTTGTAATAAACAATTGCAAAGTTTAGAAATTTCTTCTGAGAAACATGTTTCTAAAGCGTTGGTGAAACACGTAATATTTTCCGTCTCTTCGTGCGGTTATTGCTTGTTTCGTCGACTGTGCATTTCCGTAACAAAAGGAACTGACTGGAAAAACATGAATATTATATTTAATATGTTTAATTGTAGGCAGTAAATCTCGCAAGCGAATGTTTGCAAAGTATAGCGTGTACTGAGAGCGTGTATTCAAACTCATTGGTAATAGGGCGTATATTCTGATGACATATTCATTCCATAAATTCGCCATACTGTTGAATTTTGCGTGGGAAATGCTTATGATATACATGGTAATCGAAGCGGTACGCACTTCAAGATATTTCCAACTGAACTGTAAGATTAAAATGCTTCCTTTGTGTGTATAATACGAACATAGTAAAACAAACAAAATAATATTCAATTAAGACATTTCCTGAATAATCTAGTTTGACTTGAGCCAATACCATTCACTTTTATGTTAAATCTTGTGAAATTCAATTGGACAAAAATTAATAGAGGCAGTGAATTTTTCATGATTTGATGAAGCCCGAGAAGCTATTATTTATGCTGTGTGATGCGAAAAATCTCGTTTAACATTTTGTATTGGAATCACCGAGAAAAATATTTTGTGGCGGATACAAAGTGTATTGTTGTTATTCAGGTTGCCAATTTTTTTTTGTTGCGAACACGCATTATTTAGTTGGCACTAAATTTTTATGGCCAAAAAATTGATTGTGTGGCGACTAGAGAAAATGCTGTCTCCACCGCAAAAAGTTTGACAGGGCGAATAAAAAAAAAAAAAACCTGTGGCTACCATTATTTTCAGTTAACTCGCGATAAAAAATGGACAGTGAAAGTTTCCGGGGAAAGAACCTCTTTAAGTGAATTAATATTTTGATTTGAGGAGGCTCGAATTTAGCCATATCAACGTTATCGGGATTTACATTTTTTTCTTTCAGATTATTTCTGAGAACTGGTAGTAAATTGTCTTGAAGCACTTGAAAACTGGACAATTTCTAAAATTTCTTTGATGTTCGACGGATTCAGCCAATCAGAATCGCGCATTACAAAAATGGTCGTTTCCGACATCACGAAACTTAAAAAATGGCGAAAAATTGCTGGACACGAAATAAGTTTATGAAGATAATTTATTTATATAGAAGCTTTTTGAGCACGAATGCCATTTGAAGTGATAAATTCGTAACCATACTAAGAACGCAGAGGCATTAAATGTCCAAGTGCAAGATATATCTCTAATAAACGAAATTTAAAATCGGCAAAGAAATGAAAATAAGTTACAACATTTGTTACATTTCTTCCCGTAGTGGACTACACGGAAACACATCACCAGGATTTCACTGTGAAAATAATTTAAATTCAGATTTGATTCTTCCAGTAAAAGCAATTTGAATGTGTGATATATTTTCNGATTTCACTGTGAAAATAATTTAAATTCAGATTTGATTCTTCCAGTAAAAGCAATTTGAATGTGTGATATATTTTCAAATACATTCAAGGTTGTTTAATCCAATTTGTTGAATGGGAAAATTAGATGGTCGTATTTGGTCTTCGCATTTTATTGTCAAATATATTTGAAGGCTAAAATTTGACAGTGTTTCAGGAGCTTAAGGTGAGTGGGGTTTCTGGAAGTCACCGGATACCCGAAGTTGTTGGCCGATCGTCCGCGAGATGCCGCTGCCTTTCGAGTGGCAGGTGGACCTAGTACACAGCACTCTCACTAGAACGCACTGCCCTCGCTTCGCTGAAGATGCCATCCTTTTTTTCTTGCCGTCCTCATTCATGCTGGTTACTGAACGCATCGAAAAGAGAATAAAGAAGATGCCGCAATCTACTAAGCCAATCTGCCTAATGCGTTAAGAATGGAAGGAAAACAATGCGATGTAACTCAGAACGCAAAGTTTGCTGGAATTGCGAATCTGCCAGGAAATTTTGTTTCACATAAATTTTTATACATTCAAGCGACAGTGGGTTTAAATGTAAAATAAGTTTCTTGTAATTGCCGCGAAAATTTAATAACAAAATAACCAGAAAATAGATTTATTTTCTGATGAAGATANAATAAGTTTCTTGTAATTGCCGCGAAAATTTAATAACAAAATAACCAGAAAATAGATTTATTTTCTGATGAAGATATATACATTTTGTAGCTTCCAATGTCCACAGGTGTTTTTATATGTAAGTTGTTTTACAAAAATTTTTACTCCCGAAGCAAAATTCGGGAGTAAAAATCGTAAGTGATTACTGTCACATTTACTTGAACGAAAATCGCTGCTGAGTATTTAAAAATAATCAACTCACCAAACAATACCTCTGCTTAATGGGTTTATGGCCCTATGTATTTTATTTATGAATTTTTGTTTACGCATTCTATTTCAGATGGTGTGCCCAAATTTTTTTNGTTTATGGCCCTATGTATTTTATTTATGAATTTTTGTTTACGCATTCTATTTCAGATGGTGTGCCCAAATTTTTTTCATCGTTTTATAACATCACAATTCAGAGATGAAATAAGTAGAAACAAAAAGATTTATTAGCAGTAACTGCAGATACACAAAAAGTGCACAAAGTTAAACCGCTTGACCAGTAAGCGCAAAAAAGACCTGTAATGTCAGTATTTGGAAAAGTCCATAAATCCTAGACGAAGGGAATCAGTCCCGATTAACGACTACCGTTCTAATTCTGCCGTCGAACAGTATGAACTATTAGCAATTCAATTTCAATACTGGTTCGCAACAAAACCTTCTTCACATTCAGAACCCC